>SKCR01030715.1:0-113739 GCA_019454045.1 Zanthoxylum bungeanum | reverse complement strand
ATTTAACGACGGAATTGAAACAGATAATGAAATTAGGGACGAAATTTAGCGACAAAAAAAGTTACATCTCTAAATTAGAGACGAAAATAAACTTCCGCGCTAATTAGAAACGGATTATTATTCAATCGCTAATTTCATCTAGAAACGGAATTTTTCCGTCGCTAATTAGAAACTAAATTAATATTCCGTCGCTAAATAGAAACAGAATCTTTATTCCGTCGCTAATTTTAAATTTTCTTTTTTAATTTAAAATCTAATTTCCAAAATTATTGGTACTTAGAAACGGAATTTTTCCGTCGCTAATTAGAAACGGAATTAAAAATCTGTCTCTAAATAGACACGAAATCTTTATTCCATCGCAACTTTTAAATTTTCATTTTTATCTTTCAATTAGAGAGACAACAATGCTTTTCCCTGATCCACTGCCACCAACAACCGCAACAGTCTTTCCAGCAGGAAAGAAAATCGAGAAATCCCGGAAGATAATCACATCAGGCCTTGATGGGTAGCTAAAAGTCACATTCTTGAATTCTATATTGCCATTAACCTCATCCAAGCATTTTCCATTTGTTGGGTCTTGAATTATGGAAGGCTTTTGTTTGATGATCTCCATCAGCTTGTAACCAGCTGCTTTACCTTTGCTAAATGCTCCAAGGTTAGAAAATGACTGACCCAAACTCCTGCAATAACCGATTATTAGATATAGTAAGCTTAAACATCTGTAATGACAGGAATGAGAGACGCTGACTCAAGATCTTACATGCCGCCAACAATTGCAGAGAAAATTGTTGTGAATGCCTTTTCATTTTAATTTTAATTTTAATCGGTAATTAGAAACATAATTTTTCCGTCGCTAATTAGCTATGGAATTAAAATTTCATCGCTAATTAGAAACGGAATTAAAATTCCGTAGCTAATTTAAAATTTTAAGACCCCACACAAATTTAATCATTTCGGCGCCACTTTTTATTTTTAAAAAAATAGAGACGGATTTTCCGTCGCTAATTAGAAACGGAATGAAAATTCCGTCGCTAATTAGAAACGGAATGAAAATTACGTCGCTAATTAGAAACGGAATTAAAATTCCGTAGCTAATTTAAAATTTTAAAACCACACAAAAATTTACAGATATAAGGCTTATGGACTTCATTGGAATGTTCGGGGTTCGAGACAGTAAGAAACAGTAAAGACTGAATTCTATATTTATTAGAATCAAAAAAATTTAGATTGAGTGGCGCGACACCACCAGAGTGTAAATTATTAATGAGCCTAAAATCGAAGTTGTGTCATCATGACACAAAGCCCCTGGTAGCGCGACATTAGCCATTCCACATTAGTGGCGTAACATTGAGTCTTTTATGGCGTGCCACTGGTCTATATCCGGACAAAATGAGAACAGTCTTGTTACAAATCGGAAAGCATCACTGCAAGACCTATATAAAGCCCATACTTGTACAATAAATAAGGGATGAATTTTGGAGAGATAAATGAGCATTCTCAAGGCATGGATCATCAAGAAATTCTAGGGTTTCTTCTAAACTTTTATTTACAATTTTTGTTTTCATCACGTATATGAGTAACTAAACTCATTCAGCTAGAGCTGCGACTGTAGCCTAGCTATGAACTTATAATTTATAGCTTGTTGTAAATTAGATGGTCCCTTACACTTTATTTTTTATTTTAGCTTATCCCACATTATTTAGGGATAATGATTTTTTCCTAACATCTCTCTATAAATAGCTTATCTCACATCGCTTAGGGAGAATGATCTTAATCTAACCTCTCCCTATAAATAGAAAGCAAATCTTATATAAATCATTCATTAAAAAAAAAATCAATAAGAAAAGATGTCTGGAGCTTTACAAGGTATTATTTTTTTCTATTTCTCTCTTATTTTATAACATGTTATCAGCATGATTATATTATTCTTTTATTTTATTATTAGTTTAATAAATTAATTATTTTTATGAGTATGCTCTGTGGTTGCCATTAATTTGGATCCTCCACATCAGAAAATAAAAACTGTATTTTTTATTTTTATAATTTATTATATTTTCTTTCATAATTATGATTAAATATAAGAGATAAATTAGAACCTAAAGTTCTAAATTCATTAATTAATTATTAGACTAGAACCTGCAATTCTAGATCTACAAAATAATTATAGAACCTGAAGCTTTATAATTACACTACAATTAAAGAACTTGAAGTTCTAATCTCAATCAATTATACATTAGATTAAAACATGCAGTTTTAAATTTATCATAGAACCTGAAGTTCTGAATATACAATATAATATTTATGAACTTGAAGTTCTAAATATATGCATGATATTCTTTTTACTTTGTAATTAGTTTTGTATAATATATTTATTATTATGATGCGTATATTTCTCTTTACAAGGAACCTTGAAAATGTCAAGTCTCATAAACATGCAAATTCCTGCACTCGGTGTTTCCGAAAGAAACTATCTCTCATGGGTTTTGGATGCCAAAATGCACATGCGAGCTATGGGCCTAGAAAGCACCATAAGTCAAGGAAATCAAACATTCCTGCAGGATAAATCAAAGTCTATGATCTTTCTTCGTCATCATCTGCATGAGAGCCTGAAAGCTCAATATCTGACAGTTGAAGATCCATTGACCTTATGGAATAACCTGAAAGAGAGATATGATCATCAAAGGGATATAATCCTCCCTAGAGCAAAATATGAGTGGACAAATATGAGGTTGCAGGATTTCCAAAAGGTTTCTGACTACAACTCTGAGCTATTTCGCATCACCTCATAGCTGAAATTGTGTGGTGAAAATATCATTGAAGAAGACATGTTTGAAAGAACACTCACTACCTTTCATACATCAAATATGATTCTGCAACAACAATATCGAGAGCGTCGCTTCAGAAAATACTCAGATTTGATATCTTGCCTCCTAGTTGTTGAACAAAACAATGAGCTACTAATGAAAAATCATGAATCACAACCAATTGGATCTAAGCCATTCCCATAAGCGAATGCAAATACATATACAAATAATGGACGTGGTCGGGGAGGTAAAAGAAGACGCGGAGGGCGTGGTTATCGTCCCCGTGGTGGTTATAATAACTAAGGATAACAAAACAAAAAAGATGGACAACACTAGAAATGAAATGTCTATAAAAGAGATAATAAAGAAAATAGTGCAGAAAAGAAATCTACCAAAAATGATAATGATCAAATTTGTTATCGATGTGGAGGAAAGAGACATTGGTCAAGTATCTATTGTGCAGATGACCATTTAACAGATCTATACCAAGCATCCAAGAAAATGAAAGGAAATGAGATTGAGCTAACTTTATCGATGACTCGGATCCAGTAGATCTCACTTATCTTGATGTCTCCGATTTATTCTAAGACCTAGAGGAAAAAGGATTGATCACCTGATTGGTGATGGAAATGTCCATAGTGACTAAATATAGGAATATTGAATTTTTTTTTAGCAATTTATTAAAGTTTTATTTGAACATTTTTTATCACATCAGATGTACTTTATTTCATATCTTTTACTTGATGTCTAACATGAACTTTTCTTACAAGGATATGGATCCTACAAATAAATTATCTGTTTTAGAAAATAAATGTGGGGATGTATGATTGGCTGATAGTGCAATTACACACACTATCCTTTGAGCTAGAAAATATTTTTTGGATGTATAATTACGTGAAGGAAAGGTAAACATTATTTGGTCCTGTAGACCTAATTGAAGGCTCTGAAAGAGCCATAATCTTATTAGAAAAATTATGCATTGAAAATGCTCTATATTCAGGCAGGTCCAGTAGAAATCTGCTAAGTTTCAAAGATATTCGCAGAAATAGATATCATATTGAAACTTTAGATGAAAACAATATAGAATATATATGTATTACCAAAAACATCTTAGGTAAGAAATATATATTGGAAAAACTTCTGACTTTCTCATCTAGATTGTATTATACAATCATAAATGAAATAGAAAGTCATGTAGTGATGAACCAGAAGTTCAATAATCCAAAGATGTTTATGTTATAGCATAATCGCCTTGGCCATCCAGGAGCTTTAATGATGTGCAAAATAATTGAAAATTCTAATGGGCATAAATTAAAGAATCAGAAGATTCTATTGACAGATGAGATCAATTGTACCGCTTGCTCACAAGGTAAACTTGTGATACGCCCATCTCCATCTAAGATTGCCTTTGAATCCCCCATCATTCTTACAAAGGATTCAAGGAGACATTTGTAGACCAATTCATCCATAAAGTGGACCTTTTCCGTTACTTTATGATTTTTATTGATGCATCTGCACGGTGATCACATGTTTGCTTGTTGTCAACACGTAACATTGCATTTGCCAAGCTACTTGCCCTGGTGATTAGATTAAAGACACAATTCCCAGATTATCCAATCAAAACCATACGATTAGATAATGCTGGTGAATTTACATCTAAGATATTTGATGACTATTGTACATCAGTTGGAATCAATGTTGAACATCAAGTTCCACATGTACATACACAAAATGGATTGGCAGAATCATTGATCAAGCGAATTCAGGTAATTGCACGAACTTTATCATTACAATCTCAATTACCAATTTCTACATGGGGTCATGCTATACTACATGTGACTGTTGGTTTCTATTAAGGTCCCAAGATAAATTCAGGCAGTGGGCTGTGTTTGGTTTGTGAAATTTGTGTATTTTATACACACATGTGAATTTCACATTCATTTCACATGAATTTGGCTTTCAAAAAGCAAACCATTAAAGCCATAAATGGCACCAACCACTCACATCACTTCACATCAATCTATCAATCATGAATAGTGACTTGCGTCAATCACTCAAAGTGAAAGACATCCATCACTTGATTGACGAATGATGTGACAATAGTTGCGACTAGCGATTTGACGCTTGATTTGACTTGCGCGCCGTACTCAAATTCGAAATGCGAATGCGCTCGCAAATAATCTCAGGCTCGGGTTCGCTAATTCCAAATTAACGAATTTTCCATTGCGACGCAATTAAATGATTACGCCTAGCGAAATCACTATTCACGTCGCTAACGAATTAATTCTAAATTAATTCGTTCGCCCGAATTAAAATCTAATTTTAATTCCCCGTCGAAATCCAATTTCGTTAAATTATCAAATATATTATTTTATCGATTGATTCCAAATTAATCGTTCTCTCTCTTAATGATATTTTATCCCAGATAAAATATCTCCGCAATTAATCCCATATTAATTTTCTCTCTCATTAAATTAATCCAGATTAATTAAAGTGCGAGTCATACGTCATCGGTGAATCTTCGGGAAGCAACCCATGAGATCTCCGGATATGTTGGCAGTAAATCAGGTCGTCGGACTATCCGAACACGTAAGTACCTCGTACTACGTTTATACCGATTTACAATACAAGGTTGGCCTATAGCAAAGTGTCATGCCTACCCAATTCTCCGGAAATATCATTACAGGAATAAAGGATCTGTATCAAGCGTAGTATACGTGGTATTGCGTATTTCGATCCAGTATCGGATGATCACGTGCTAGGCCTGGGGCTGGAATTGTGTCTGCCCCGTACGAAGCACATGTCGGATGTCTGGTAACTAGTCTCTATATCGTATAACTATGACCTAGTCATATTATCCCGATGACTGCAGTACTTAAGAGAACCAGTACCGTATCCTGTATCCTACATGACCATCATCTCCAAATGACTGGAGTGATACTTCCGTCTTGACATCACACCCAACACACTACGATTCTCAATATACCCAGTATTGGCGTACAAAGAACCTGTTAAAGCCCTGGACGACCTCAACCAAAGTATATTGATTGTCGCAAGTATTAGCGGTGCAAGTCTCAGGTTAAGACCAAATACACCTACCCTGATTTCAGACTTCCATAGAGACATAGTCATACTACCAATGGAATTCTGAGGGGGTCTATCCAGAGCGAAGCTGTTTCTCGTACCATCGGTAAAACACAACCTCCTATTACACTTGTGTGAGTATCATATACCCAAATATATGAGAACTATGCCGTTGTGCCCTCACAACGCGTAAAGTGTAATACTAGTCTTTTACGTATTTATCGATGTCCAATCTCGATAATACTCTGACTAGGGATATTTAATGATTTATCCTTCGTGGATTGATACTGTCTCATATCATTCTCAATCCAGGAACAAATCATAAGGACCTCCTATCATTTATACATCTAGGTGATCTAATCACAAATGATAAGAGTGCAATCTCCTTTGTCACATAGTTAATTTGTATAACAACACCATGATTTGTACAAATAGTGACGTTATGGGTCATAATTGTCCAACAATCTCCCACTTGGCCTATAGCCAGTCACTCGAGTGTCTTACACCCGAACTATGTACGGTTGGCTCAAACTGTTGAGAAATGCTTTCGTCAGCGGATTTACATGACTACCGTCTGATGCGATTTATTCGATCATCACATCGCCGTGATGTATGATCCGAACGAATCAGATGATTATCGAAGTATGTATCTGGATCGTTGATAAGACCATTAATTCTTTAGCCTGTGCTGACGCCTAGCTCAGCTGCTAACAGAACTATATCTAATCTAATTAGAAACGTTATTGACCTAGATGTCTTCTATTGCTGCCTCAGCTGCTACAATTAACCCTCATTTTTTGTTTATTCGGTAATAGTATCTTGCTTGGAAGATTTCCATCTCACTATACCGTTATTCAAAATGTATAGTACCGTTTGCGACTTATAGTCTTTTATCGGTTTCGGAACTTGCTACAGTGATCCCAGCCACTTCAAGTTCTCCTTCTCCATAGACTAAGACATCATCCTTAGTTCTCTAAGATACTAAGTATGTTCTTAACTTCAATCCAGTGACTATCACTTGGATTGGCCTGTTTGTGACTTCATATGCTCAAAGCGTATGAGACACCAGGTAGCGTATATTTTTCAAATATACGATTCCACGGAGAGTTTTCGAAAGGCAAGCTTTCGCCGATAGTTATTTTATGGGAATATCATTTCCAAGAAATGACATATTATCATTATTTATAGGACAGTATTGTCAGTGCGCTCCCACTAACCTCCTTATATACACAAGAATCATTACGTTTTGAATTAAATCATAAACTATTTATGATTATATCAAAACGAAAATTCCTAGAACCTATGCTTGCTTCAATCCAAACATAGATCGAATAACCTGCAAACCTTGTTTGCTAGTTTTGGTATGACAAAACTGACAGGATGTTGTAAACATCCTCCAAAAGGTTTCCTTTTCAGGAAAGTGATTTTCCCGTTAAGCTGACATATTTCATAAATGAAACATGCATCATTAGCAAGCATTATCCAAATGGATTTACCGTGGCAACAGGTAAAAGGTTGAATCGTAATCAACATAATGTTGATAACGATACCTTTCCATTAAAAGCCTAGCTTTATACGTTGGTATGTTACCATCCATGTACGTCTTCCTTGAAGACTTATAGTACCAATAGGCACAATGCCTTGCGGTACATCAACTAGTATCCAAACTTGTTGATTTACATGGAATCCATTTCGGATATCATGACACTTTGTCATAATAGGGAGTCGATACCTTGTATCACTTCCTCATACGTAGTCAGTTGGTATACCTAAATAAGATAGACATCTTTATGAGGTGAGATCAGAAACTCATACCCTAGGTTATTTTCTGACTCTCTCCGACTTACGTGGTTCTTGTGTATTCGAAGATTAATAGTATAGTTTCATCCTTGATGAACTATTCATGTTCCATTTAAGGATCTGTGCCTGGAATAGTATTACTCCGATTTTCATCGAGTTTTACTATCCTCCCACTTACCACTGCATATCGGTATTCCTCTTAGGAAAACCACATGGTGAGCAACAATCTAATTGTTCTCATGTGAGATGTATAAGTACAATACTTATGGTATCCCTAGGATAACCTATAATTGGCACTTATCCAATTTGGGTTTTAGTTTGGTATCATCCAAACATATGCTTAGCATTCCCAAATTTTCAGGAATGAGATAACCCGGTTTCTTTCCTGTTCACATCTAATATGAAATCTGTCAAACAGATTTTAATGGAACCTTATTCAAAATAAGTTCTTGCACTGCTTAAAGCTTATCCGTTGAAGGAAATGTTAGCTCAGAGCGACTCATGATTAACCTTATCATGTCCAACAGAATTTGGTTACTCAATTCGGACACATCGTCATTTTGACGTGTTCCGAGAGGAGTCATCATTTGAAAGAATACTATACTCTTTCAATTATATTAGAAACTTATTGCTTAAGTATTTTCCATTACGGTCTTACCGTGACGGTATAATACTATAGCCGATCTGTTTGTCTATTTCGTGTCGAAACTGTAAAAGTTTCCTATTTGTGTTCTTCAAAAGAAACACATAACCTTGACGCGATGCCACATCCGTATAGGTAACGAAATATTCATATCCACCTCTAGCCTAGCTAGACATGGGCTCACTTGCTTCACTATGAACTAGGGCTAACAAGTCGGTTGCATTTACACTTTTACCAAGTAAAGGTGTTTTAGGCACTTTGCCCAATAAACTAGATTCGTAGACTTTATTTGATTGGAATCAAAACAGTCATAGTACCCACTCTCCGAAAGAGTGGATATACGATTCTTGTTTAATTGTGTCCCAGAAAACAACGCCACAATTAGTTTCATCTGATCAAATCAGTTTAAGCTATTTATTTGTCATGTTATATATTCGAGATTTATTTATATTCAAAATATAAATTCTGTTATTCACATCTAATGTGTTTATCTCAATATCATCTTTATATAATAAAAAACTTTAGAGTTCTAGAATATAAAGGTTCACCCGCAGCGGGTCAAACACTGATATAGAGATAATGTTTCTAGTCAAACTAGTTACATTATAACAGTTTCCTAACTTACGTACATACCCAAAGGGTAGTTCCTAAACTTAGGTATCTACAGTTAAAACAGCGACTTTCGTCCCGTTTCCGATTCGCAGATAAATCTCGATTGAAGCCAGTATCTTGTTCAAAACAGATTCTGAACATCAATATATATTTATGTACCACACTAAGTATTTAAAATTTATTTTAATACTAGTACCGAACATAATGTTGACAAACATATTTGAAGTCAGAGCCTTGCTCGTCTTCAATTCCTTCATGTCTGCTTTGTCCAAATGGCAGTCACGCTTCCGTGATCCCGTTTGCCACATTTAAGGCAGACATTTTTGGAATATGTCATTTATCTTCCTAGAAGATTATAATGATTTTGCCTTTGCCCTTTTCAACATTCCAGTAGTCTTTGGCCAAGCCTCGGGTTTCTAGAATATCGAAGTAAGGTGCGACTAGCGCTACTTGCCTAACTGCAAAGTTTGACTTTTATCTCTTGAGAATAGTCTTTAACTCTCCAAGAGTTATCAATTGCAATTTTAGTACTTCTAAAATCTAAACATAGATTTATGAATATCCTTCAATTTCGTCATCATACTTTTAAGGATCTAATCCTTAGTTCTGATTCAGAAATTAAGGAGTCTACTACGACAAACTTAATGGATTAAGCACTTAAGTTATCATTACATAAATCTTCCAAAGATTATGCTCTACTATTTGCTTAACTCCGGGCTTAGGCTTAATATATTATTTTATCAAATAAAATAACTTATTATTTTTTCCATGACCATCCTGAAATAATTCCCAATTTGAAATTATAGTCGTTTAAATACATTTTCACCCAGGATTATGTTTTAAACACTAATCTTTTATTTATCTTGATTCTAATAGTCAAACTATTTAATCAACGATTTGTGGTACTATTTATTATAATGATTATTATAGTCCAACTATATAATCAAATATAATTTAAATTAATTAACCTCAATTACATTGATTACTATAATCCAATTATAAAATCAACTGTAAATTGAAATTAATTAATTCAAATATATTGATTATTATAATCCAATTATATAATCAACTATAATACAGTCCAACTGCTTTAATTAACAACAATTAAATATTAGTCCAACTAATATATTAATTTATATGACGAATGATATTTGATTGAGCGCGTATGGCAAGTGATTAAACGAGTATTGCAAATTCAATTCTTGCCTCCCACTATTTTTCGGCGAGCCTCTAACCCTCTGTCGAGTACTCGGGAAATCGTGTTTCCTAGTGGGCTAGGATCCCGTTAAATATCACACAATCTTGACTTTGACCAACAAATTGTATGATAATTAACTAGGTAGATCTCTAAGATCGATTGGATCCAATCCAATTCCTAGATCCGGTAGGGGGACATCCAAGTCCGAAACATATATCTTATATATGCCAATACATCAATGTATTACCTAACCTTTTTCCTCTGAATCAACTAAGCCTTGGCTTTGGCACAACAAACTTAGTGATCCCAGTTAAGCGCGACCCATTGACTATGGAAAGCTTCGTAATCAATGTCGATGGACAAAAATGGTCTTGACTTTGGCCAACAAACCACAACTTGGACAAGACACTGATATGGAATAAAGCCTTCGTGATTCAAACACATCATCGACAGACAAAGGCCTTGACTTTGGCCAACAAACCAATGCCGTCTTAGATCTTGAGTGAGAATCACTCAATGGCAGGAAAAACGGTTAATATTTTGCGAGGGTTTTTCGAGTGCAAATTGGCAACCAATTTATTATCTTTGTTAAGGTCTCATCAACATACACCCTTAAACATGCATTCTAAACACATAATAAAGCGCGTCTAATAAATAATAGATATGCAGATGGATACTTTACATATTGATCCTAGATCAAATCTCTCACTTTCTCTCTCCCGCTAGCATAAGTATTACTTCTACCCGTTTCACTACACTTCTAAAGAAACCTCATTTACATTGAGGGGAATAGGTGAGAAGATAATACAAAGAATGAGAGGTAATAAGGCTGGACACGCAGGTCCAATTAATAAATCAAATTTATCACAACAATTTCTAAAATTGTCCCACCCATCTAATATCCATCCGATATACATTATTCATGCATCGCAACCATGTATTCACACAAGCATGTTATCAATCAATCTAATCAAATTAATTAATCTGATAATTAGTGATCACCCAATGTTCAAACAACGATTTGATTTTGTTCGAGTCAAACTCGTTTTACGAATAAGTACTTAAAGTGCGAATTCTCGAATTAAATTAAATTACATCATTAAATCCAATTCAATTTTTATTTAATTCTAATTCACTATTTAATTCGAAATTAAATACTACACTTTAATTACGAACCTTTACGACTTAAATTCCAAATTTAATCGCTACGGGTCTCAAAGCCCGATAAACGTCCAACGTCAATTCAATTAAAGTCCAATGGGCTTTTAATTAATTTATTGAGACGTGGACTTTTGGTCAACTCGGATCAAACCGAATAACCAAAATCCAATCCGGGAGTTACCCCATAAGCCTAGAAATCAATCTTGGCCCATTAGGCCCAATTAAACTTTAAAGGTCCATTAAGTCGCATTTGGGCTTTATGGATGCAGTTTTGGGCCCAATTGGATCCAACCAATTTTTCCTAAACCCAACTTTGTACAACAAAGCCCAACAAGCCCAATTACAACACTTAAGCCCAAATCCAATTTTAAAGCCCAATTATAATTAAATCACAAAAACCCAATTTCACAATTTAATTACATAAAGTGCAATACACAATCAATTACCCAATTAACATTTCTAAAACATTAATTAACATAACTAATCATGCTTAATTACATCAATTAGTGTCCAACACATTTTGACAAAAATCAAACCCAATACATGCTTCCAAAGTATCGGCCAATGAGGGATTTTATATCCGATTTGGTTTCAATCCTATTAATCCCACAATCGACATTAAATCAACATCCTAATTGATTCTAACTCATCTAATGAATCAAAAAATCAAAAATTCCAAGACATATAGGGCTCCTAACTTTCGGCCAAGCTAAGTAATTTTGGGGAAAAATGTTCCAAACAATTTTTCAACAAATTGATCCAATCAATCATCATATAAAACACATTCAAGCATACTTAATCATCCAATTTCATAATTCATGCTCAAAATCAATTTTACCCAAATTTTAAGCCCTAAATTAATTTCATGCTTTCAAAGGCTCAAGATACCATTGTTGGTTTCTATCAAGGTCCCAAGATCAATTATAAGCATGAATCAAGTGCGAATACACATCAAAGAAGTTGCGGAATACTTACATCGATCAGTTGAGCGACGCGGCAAGCAACAAAACTCAAAATTCTGCTCCTTGTGCATTCGGCAATGGGCTGTGTTTGGTTTGTGAAATTTGTGTATCTTATACACACATGTGAATTTCACATTCATTTCACATGAATTTTTCTTTCAAAAGCAAACCATTAAAGCCATAAATGGCACCAACCACTCACATCACTTCACATCAATCTATCAATCATGAATAGTGACTTGCGTCAATCACTCAAAGTGAAAGACATCCATCACTTGATTGACGAATGATGTGACGCTAGTTGCGACTAGCGATTTGACGCTTGATTTGACTTGCGTGCCGCACTAGAATTCGAAATACGAATGCGCTCATAAATAATCTCGGGCTCGGGTTCGCTAATTCCAAATTAACGAATTTTCCGTTGCGACGCAATTAAATGATTACGCCTAGCAAAATCACTATTCACGTCGCTAACAAATTAATTCTAAATTAATTTGTTCGCCCGAATCAAAATCTAATTTTAATTCCGCGTCGAAATCCGATTTCTTTAAATATATCAAATATATTATTTTATCGATTAATTCCAAATTAATCGTTCTCTCTCTTAATTGATATTTTATCCCAGATAAAATATCTTCGCAATTAATCCCAGATTAATTTTCTCTCTCATTAAATTAATCCCAGATTAATTAAAGTGCGAGTCATACGTCATCGGTGAATCTTCGGGAAGTGACCCATGAGATCCCCGGATATGTTGGCAGTAAATCGGGTCGTCGGACTATCCGAATACGTAAGTACCTCGTACTACGTTTATACCGATTTACAAGACAAGGTTGGCCTCTAGCAAAGCGCCATGCCTACCCAATTCTCCGGAAATATCCTTACAGGAATAAAGGATCTGTATCAGGCGTAGTATACGTGGTATTGCGTATTTCGATCCAGTATCGGATGATCACGTGCTAGGCCTGGGGCTGGAATTGTGTATGCCCCGTACGAAGCACATGTCGGATGTCTGGTAACTAGTCTCTATATCGGATAACTATGACCTAATTATATTATCCCGATGACTGTAGTACTTAAGAGAACCAATACCGTATCCTACGTGACCATCATCTCCAAATGACTGGAGTGATACTTCCGTCTTGACATCACACCCAACACACTACGATTCTCAATATACCCAGTATTGGCGTACACAGAACCTGTTAAAGCCCTGGACGACCTCAACCAAAGTATATTGATTGTCGCAAGTATTAGCGGTGCAAGTCTCAGGTTAAGACCAAATACACCTACCCTGATTTCAAACTTCCATAGACACATAGTCATACTACCAATGGAATTCCGAGGGGGTCTATCCAGAGCGAAGCTGTTTCCCGTACCATCGGTAAAACACAACCTCCTATTACACTTGCGTGAGTATCCTATACCCAAATATATGAGAACTATGTCGTTGTGCCCTCACAACGGGCACAAGTGTAATACTAGTCTTTTACGTATTTATCGATGTCCAATCTCGATAATACTCTGACTAGGGATATTTAATGATTTATCTTTCGTGGATTGATACTGTCTCATATCATTTTCAATCCAGGAACAAATCATAAGGACCTCCTATCATTTATACATCTAGGTGATCTAATCACAAATGATAAGAGTGCAATCTCCTTTGTCACATAGTTAATTTGTATAACAACACCATGATCTGTACAAATAGTGATGCTATGGGTTATAATTGTCTAACAGTGACTGTATTAATTCGCTTTAGTGTTAGTGTTTCTAGAACATGCCAAGGATCTAATAAGCATGTAAAGGTGTTCATAAAT
Source organism: Zanthoxylum bungeanum (assembly GCA_019454045.1). Taxonomy (NCBI): domain Eukaryota; kingdom Viridiplantae; phylum Streptophyta; class Magnoliopsida; order Sapindales; family Rutaceae; genus Zanthoxylum; species Zanthoxylum bungeanum. Next base: position 99,652 of record SKCR01030715.1, on the reverse strand, counting down.
TCAAAATAAGTTGCGGAATATACTTACAATGAACGGATTTGAGCTTTAAAATTTTAAGAAGAGATCTCTAAGATCCAAGCTTTAAGTGATGATTCCAACTCTTGAAGTAGTTTCCCTATCACCTTAGTTGATTTCTCCAAGTGCTAGCTTTGTTGATATTGCAACAAAATCAAAGAGATGGAGAGGCCAAGTTCACGCCCATGGTAGAGAGAAAACTAGGGTTTTTGGTTCTTTTGTGTGTTATATTACAAGAATGAGAGAGAGAAGGCTTTTGGTGAAATCCATTTACCCTTTTCACCTAAACAAGGTGGTTGGGTAAATGGTTTCACCTAAACCATTCCAAGGTGGTTGGGAAAGTTGGTGGTATGGCATAAATGCCAACCACTCTCCCAACTACCACATTAAAGTGGGCCCCACATTTGAATTCAAAATTCAAATGTCTCTACGAACATTTTCCGCGGCTCGGTTCCGTTTAATCCGATTAAACGAACTTTCGTCGCTAAATAATTAAATCTAATTTAATTAAATGACGATGTCTCGAAAATATATTACGAACATCGTTTATGAATTAATTCTAAATTAATTCGTTCGTTCGTATTAAAGTCCGACTTTAATTTCGTAATGAAATCATATTCATATTAATATATCCGATATATTAATTTTAGCCCATACGAATAAATTAAATAGAAAATCAAATTTAACTATTAAATTTATTTGACCGATTAATTCCAAATTAATCGCGTTCTCTCTCTTCCGAACACATTTAATCCCAGATTAAATAATATCTTAATTAATCCCATTAATTTTCTCCATCTTAATTAATCCCAGATTAATTCTAATTTAAATCAATTGTCATCGGTGAATCTTTGGGAAGCGACCCAAGAGATCCCTGGATATGTTGGCAGTAAATACGGTCATCGGATTATCCGAATACGTGCATACCTCATACCACGTGCTTACCGATTTACAAGACATGGTTGGCTTCTAGCAAAGCACCGTGCCTACCCAATTCTCCAGAAATATTCTTACTAGAATATATAATCTATGTCAGGCGTAGTATACGTAGTATTGCGTATAGCGATCCAGTATCGAATTGTCATGTGCTAGGCCTAGGGCTGGAACTGTGTCTGCCCCCCGTACGAAGCATATGTCGGATGTCTGGTAACTAGTCTCTATAATCGGATATACATGACCTAGTCATAACATCCCGATGACTGCAGTACTTAAGAGCACTAGTACCGTATCCTACGTGACATCATCTCCACTATGACTGAGTGATACTTCCGTCTTGACATCAAACCCAATACACTACGATTCTCAATATACCCAGCAGAGGCGTACACAGAACCGGTTAAAGCCCTGGACGACCAAGACTAAAGCATACCGATTGTCGCAAGCATTAGCGGTGCAAGTCTCAGGTTAAGACCAAATACACCTACCCTGATTTCGGACTTCCATTGACACATAGTCATACCACCAATGGAATTCCAAGGGGTCTATCCAGAGCGAAGCTATTTTCCGTACCATCGGTAAAACACAACCTCCTATTACACTTGCATGAGTATCCTATACCCAAATATATGAGAACTATGCCGTTATGATCTCACATAACACGCACAAGTGTAATACTAGTCTATTCCGCATTATCGATGTCCAGTCTCGATAATACTACGACTAGGGATATTTAATGATTAATCCTTCGTGGATTGATACTGTATCATATCATCTCAATCCAGGAACTAATCATAAGGACCTCCTATCATTTATATATCTAGGTGATCTAATCACAAATGATAAGAGTGCAATCTCCTTGTCACATAGTTAATTTGTACAACAACAACCATGATCTGTACAAATAGTGACGCTATGGGTCATAATTGTCCAACACTTAGAACCACAACTTATCATCAATATTCTCCAATCCAACTTGTTCTTGGTCACCAACCAGATATTTCCCATCTACGCACTTTTGGTTGTGTTATGTATATTCCAATATCGCCCCACAAACGCACAAAGATGGGACCTCAACATCATTTTGGGATATATGTTGGTTTTAATTCACCTTACATTATTAGATATTTGGAATCCTTAACGGGTGATCTTTTTACCGCATATTTCACAGATTGTCATTTTGATGAGATAATTTTTCCACCATTAGGGGAAAAGAAAGAGACTCCAGAAGCAAGACATGAACTTTCTTGAAAAGTTCCTACCATGTCTCATTTAGATCCTCGCACCAGCCAATGTGAAAATGAAGTGTGAAAGATAATCCATTTGCAACAAATTGCAAATCAATTGCCAGATGCATTTACAGATGCTGCAAAAGTAACCAAGTCACATATACCAGCTGCAAATACACCAGCCCGGGTGGTTGTTCCTGTTGAACAATCCAGTGTAAAGGCAGATAATGAATCATCTATTGCATGTCAAAAAAGTGGTAAACCACTTGGTTTCAAAGATACTATTCCCCGTAAGATGAAAATGAAAGATCTGGATCCTATTAAAAATAATGCTCGAGTAATGACTATACCCACATCTTCTCAATCACCAGTTCAGAAGAACTGATAGTCCCTTGTAGGCACTGCATTTTTGCATATAAGTCCCGATGATGAGTCTCACATGGAGACACTACCTTTTAAGTCGCGGAAGTCGCGGGAAACGGACGTCGGAAGGGAAAAGTTGGAAATCAGTATTTTCGTTGGATTTAACTCGCTTGTTTCGCTTCGAGTTCGCTTGTTGGACCTCTATTTTAAAACACCTCTCCACTCTCACATCTCCATCTTCCTTCTCTCTCAAAAACAAAAATAAAAACGCACTGCCCCTTCACAGCCATAGAGCCTTCATCTCCTCCACTGACGAGAGCAAACCAAATGAACCACACAGCTTACACACTCTCGGCAAGGACACAAATAAGAAACCCTAACAGCACTCTTCTCGGCCACCAAACTCACGCTCACACAGACCACAAATCAACCATCGCTCTCAGCCAACACCCCTGAAATCAACACACAAACTGACATCCAGCAGCCCATTAACACCCTCTGACCAACACGTTAACACCCAAAAAACTGCCCCATTTGCCTTCACCAAACTTGCTCCTTCACGCACACAGCACAATGCCTCTCTCACAGACTGCCTTCACGCCTGCTTGCACCCTCCACTCACAAACACGTTACTGCCCCACATCGCCCTTAGCAACAGCCCACTGCACTGCTTCACACCTTTGCCCCTTTAATGCCATCTGCCCCTTTCACAAATCTTCTATTCACGTAAGCAACCCCCACCTAGCAAAGAAACATCACCTGCACCCTCACGTTGCCAGTCCACAATCAAGCCACCTGCTCACGCTAACCATTCAGCCACGCAACTGTGCCCTTGCCCTCATCACGTCCACAGCCATTCACAAACTGCCTCACGCCCCGCAGCCACAAATTCACGCCAACTAGCCTTCTCAAAGTAACACGTAAGCTACTAGCCTTCAAACCGCTTCACGAATTGCACACACAGACCAAATAACTCACGCTGCCTACGCCCTTAGTCACCAGTCCCCACGTTCACGCCCCTCACACCACAAAAACAGCCCACTAGCCACATAAATAAAAACACACAAATCAACCTTAAACTGCCACCCAGATAAGCCTTAGAACAGCTCCTTAAACTACCGCAAAACCTTCATGAAATAAGCCTTAAACTTCCGCATATTCCCCTGCACAAAACAGTCCACAAATAGCCCCCGAAACCCTTCCAAAACCACAGCCAAGACCAGTCCAAATAACCGCCAAAACAGTCCACAAATAGCCCCTGAAACCCTTCCAAAACCGCAGCCAAGACCAGTCCAAATAACCGCCAAAACAGTCACATATTTACCATAATACTGCACCAGAAAATACAACAAAAACAGCAGCGAAATGGAGTGAAAACAACAACCCGAGCAGTGAAACCGCGAGGAAAATCATTGGATTAGTGAACCAGAAAAGTTGTGGAGTATCAATCCTTCCGACGGCCGTGTAACGCGCTTTCGAGGAAAGACAAAAGAGGTTAGACCTGAGGGCACCCTTTTATTCATTATCTTTCGTTTATTTTATTTAATTTGAATATTATCGCATGAGAGTCGTTTGAGGCATGATGTGATTATTGGATGAGCGGGATATGTGTTCCCTTTTATGGTATATCGGATGGAAACCCGGACGTAAATTCCGTAGCCGATTCCGAATGGACGGTAGTATGGTCTGCACTCGGGATACAATGCCACGTACCACTTAAGATACACGTATCTCGTTTCATCCAAATTTGTATTTGAGCATGTTATAGTCTTTAGGTTATTCGTTTATTATTTAAAGCATGGTTTAATTTAGTTTGTTATTTATTTGTTAAAGCTATTTAGGTTGTCATTTATGCATGTTATTAGTTTATGATGTGTTTGGATAATGATTTATACATGTTGATTTAATGGTTTAATATGCTCGTTGTGTTACATTGCGTGGAGTTATTTGGATGAAAGCATGTTAGATCTAAGTACCCTTGAGCATGATTATTGAGTAGACTTGGTTAGTTCATTGCACAAATTATATCATCACAAGTGACATAAGTAAGGACCATTCCGAACCCAACGGTTTGAGGTCTTCCCTTGCGAGGGGTGAGTGCGGCCTTAAATCTTTGTCCCGGTTCACACCGGGTGGCGACTCCATGTTATTTCGTACTTCCCAACTAGGCCGCGAGCCTAGAACAGCGTCGCCCAGGTTCTGTTGTCTACATCCCTGAAGAGATACTAGCCCATAAAGAGGTTCAAAATTCCAAAAATGAGGAAAAATCTACAAATTATACTTATACAAGAGAACTGTGGGATCGAAAGGAAATAGCCATCGATAATGTGTTTTCATATACAATAGCTACTGAAATTACAAATGATTTTGAACCTCAAACTATTGATGAATAAAGACAAAGATATGATTGGCCTAATTGGAAAGAAGCAATTCAAGCAGAATTAACTTCTTTAGCCAAACGTAAAGTATTTGGACCCGTAGTCCAAACACCTGAAGATGTCAAACCAATTGGTTACAAATGGGTGTTTGTACGAAAACGTAATGAACATAATGAAATCAATAGATATAAATTACGACTAGTTATACAAGGTTTCTCGCAGAGACTAGGTATTGAATATGAAGATACGTATTCTCATGTGATAGATACCATTACGTTTCGATTTTTGATCAGTTTGGCAGTCTCTGAAAAATTAGACATGCGTCTTATGGATGTAGTGACAGTACATTTGTATGGGTCACTTGACACTGATATTTACATGAAAATTCCCGAAGGATTGAAGATACCTAAAGCATATAAATCAAAGGATTGTAAACTATGTTCAATCAAGTTACAAAGATATTTATACGAATCAAAATAATTTGGACGCATGTGGTATAATCGTTTGAGTGAATATTGATTAAAGAAGGATATATAAATGATCCTATTTGCCTATGCGTATTTATTAGAAAGTCAGAGACTGGATTTGCTATTATAGTTGTATATGTCGATGATACGAACCTAATTGGGATTCTTGAAGAACTTTTAAAAACTGCTGAATATTTGAAAAATGAATTTGAGATTAAAGACTTGGGAAAAATAAAATATTGTCTCGACTTGCAGATCGAGCATAAAACTGACGGAGTATTTATCCATCAGTCTGCATATATTGAAAAAATTCTCAAACGTTTTAACATGGATAATGCTCATCCATTAAATACTCTGATGGTAGTCCGATCTCTCGATCCTAAAAAGGATCAATTCCGCCCTAAAGAAGATAATGAAGAGATACTGGTCCTGATATACCATATCTTAGTGCAATTGGCATCTTGCTATATTTAGCTCAATGCACTAGACCGGATATTGCATTCTCAGTTAATTTATTGGCAAGATTTAGTTCTGCGCCAACTCGACGACGTTGGAATGGCATCAAACATATCTTTCGCTATCTTCATGGGACAAAAGACTTGGGATTATTTTATTCAAATGAGTTAACAAAAGATCCAGGCCTTGTTGGTTACATTGATGCGGGATATCTCTCTGACCCTCATAAGGCACGTTCACAAACAGAGTATATTTTTACCTACAATAACACAACAATTTCATGGCGATCTACAAAACAGTCTTTTGTTGCTACCTCATCCAATCACTCAGAGATAATTGCACTACATGATGCAAACAAAGAATGCATATGGTTAAGGTCACTTATCCATCACATTCAGAGGACATCAACTGAAATTCTGCCACAGATATTCCAACAGTGATAAATGAAGATAATATTACATGTATTGCACAAATTAGAGGAGGGTACATCAAGGGAGACAGATGTAGGCACTGTATTTTTGCATATAAGTCCCGATGATGAGTCTCACATGGAGACATTACCTCTTTAAATTATGGAAGTCGCGGGAAACAGACGTCGGAAGGGAAGAGTCAGACATTGACATATTTGTTGGATTTAATTCGCTTGTTTAGCTTCGAGTTCGCTTGTTGGACCTCTGTTTTAAAACACATCCTTAGCCCAGACCCCCGCAAGTCACACACCGAGCCCACACATCACCAAACCACACACCAAGCCCACCAAGATGAGCCGAGCCCACACCCAAGAGACCAAGCCCCATGCCCAAGCCCATTAAATCACATCCAAAAATAATTAAAAATACTTAAAACACATGTCATAAATTAAATTAAATTAAATCCAATTAAATTAAATTAATTAAATTAAATCTCATTCCAAAATTAAATAAATCATCTTCCTAATCAAGCCAAATCATATCCCTAATTAAATAGATACTTTCCTTGTGATATACTAATTAGGAGATATCACAATTGATTGCATGATTCCCTTCCTATTCACACAAGGATAACCCTAGCCTTTGCCTATAAAAGAGGCACAAACTCAACCCTTGGGCTCCCCTAGCTCATTCTCAAGAAATCAACCCTAATGTTCTAAGCCTCTCGAACTCCACTCACTGCCTCACGGTCCACTCACTCAAACTCCACTCACGTACCCCTTCATCACTCAAACTGCCTCACGCATAAGCCATTAATGTCAAACTGCCACACGTCCTAAGCCCTTCACGTAAGCAGCCTTCAACACGCCCCAAGCCCTTCACGTAAGCCACCTCCTTTCATGCCATAACCTCTCACGTAAGCCACATGCTCCATGCCATAACCCCTAACAAATTTTCCCAACAATTGCCGCATAACCAGCCCCCTAACTCACTATCAAAACAGTCCTAAAATCTGCTCCTACCATCACCGAAAACTGCACTGTAATATCATCGAAAACATTCCTTGAAACTTCACTGCAGTGACCGAGAAAACCCTCCACAAACTGCCCCAAATTACCGTATAAAATAGCAGCCCCAATACCTCTTAAAATGCAAAAACAGTCCATTATTTACAGTAAAATAGTGACCAGAAAATATAGTGAAAACAGCAGCAAAATGGAATAAAAACAACAGCCCAAACAGTGAAACCGTGAAAGGAAACGTTGAACCAGTGAACCAGAGGAATTGAGGAGCATCAACCCTTCCGACAACCGCATACTGCACTTCCGATAAACGACTAAAGAGGTTAGACCTGAGGGCACCCTTCTTCATTTATTTCCGTTTATTTCTTTTATTTTGTTAATATTTCTTTGCATGAGTATCGTTGATTAATGTATGCTATGGCTATTGGATGAATGGAATATGTGTCGTCTCTTATGGTATATTGGATGGAAACCCAAACGTAAATTCCGTAGCCGAATCTGAATGGACGGTAGTGCGGTCTGTACTTGGGAAACAACTCCACGTACCACTTGAGCAAACGGCACATATTTCACTTTATTTTATCTTGTTCGTTGATTATTCGCATTTTACATTCCGCCATTTACTTTATGTACGTTATTTGTTTATGTATTGATGATATAGTGTGCATGGGCAAAATCGAGTTGGATTAAAGGTCCTCCATTTTGAGGGATGAAAAGCCTAAGGGCTACCTTTGCCATGACGTTTTTCCGCGCCGGACGAAGTATGTTTGATTAAATGTGAGATATGTTCAATCGGACATACGGAGTTCCACATTATTGTCTCATTCATTTGTATGCATGGTAATATAATGCGCATGAGCTAACTAGGGTGGATTAAAGGTCCTCTATTCGATGGAAATACCTGAAGGCTACCTTTACCACGATGTTTTACCGCGAGTTTATTATGTCATTTACCCTTTGTATATCATTGATTTATTTACGCATGCATTGCATTCTAGTGCGCATGGGCTAACTAGGGTGGATTAAAGGTCCTCTATTCGAGGGAAATGCCTAAAGGCTACCTTTACCACGATGTTTTGCCGCGCCGGACGAGGTACACTCGATTGAACGTGAAATGTGTTCAATCGGGCATACAAGGTCTCATATTATTTATTTGTTTATTCATGTATTGATAATTTAATGCGCATGGGCTAACTAGGGTGGATTAAAGGTCCTCGATTCGAGGGAAATGCCTAAAGGCTACCTTTACCACGATGTTTTGCCGCGCCGGACGAAGTGCACTCGATTGAATGTGAAATGTGTTCAATCGGGCACACGAGGTCCTACATTGTGTATTTGTTTATCCATGCATGTGTTTGTGTTGTTTCAGATGCCATTTTGGTAATCTCGTTCGAACGCGTTTCCGAACGCTACACGAATGTATGCATTCTGTCTCAGTCCGTTCGAACGTGTTTACGAACGCTACTCGAACGCGCATGTGTTTTGTTTTATCATGCATCAGGTCTTATCCTGTTCGAACGTGTTCTCGAACACTATACGAACGCGAACATTCTATTTACCATTCAAACACGTTTTCAAACGCTACACGAACGCACATACAGTGAACATATTTCTTTTCATCATATTTCATGCATGTTCACTTCTTTGGTAATTTCTTTTGCATTACATAATTAATCATATCATCTCATTGTTGACACTTTTACTGTTATCATTTATTTATATTCCCGCATTTATCTACTTAATGTGTTCGTGAGATTGTGTGCTTGCCTCTATTTCACTTACTTCTATGCATGTAAACTTAGATATAGGTTATATGCAAGCTTAGATATGAGCTTTTCATGCATGTGAACTTAAAAATAGGATACTCTTGGAAATATAAGTTACGTAGATCTGATTAAATTATTGTACAAATCATATCATTACAAGTGGCATAAGTAAATGGACCATTCCAAACCCAACTGTTTGAGGTCTTCCCTTGCGAGGGGTGAGTGCGGCCTTAAATCATTTTTCCCGGTTCACACCAGGTGGCAACTCCATTTTTATTTCTCCGGTTTAGTCCCCTGCAGGCTACTTTGTACTCCCGACTAGGTCGCGAGCCTGGAACAGCGTCGCCGATTTCTGTTGTCTACAACAGAACCAATCACATTTCACCTAAATTCTTCTATACTCATGAGCTACAACAGAGTAAACAAATTGATGTCAAGCAAATACGTTCAACTGATAACTTCGCAGACTTATTTACTAAAGCTTTACCGACATCAATATTTGAGAAGCTAGTATATAGCACTGGTATGAGCCGACTTAGTAAATTATCATGATGATATCTTTGAGGGGGAATTTCATCATAGGAGCATTTCATTAGGGGGAACATAATCATTGACATTAAGAAATATCGTTAGATAAAAGTGCATTGTACTCTTTTTCCTTCGACCAGGTTTTTGTCCCAATGGGTTTTACTGGCAAAGTTTTAATGAGGTAATGTAAGGTCAATTATTGTAAAATTAAAGTGATGGGTTCCAAGGGGGATTGTTGTAAATTAGATGGTCCATTACACTTTATTTTCTATTTTAGCTTATCCCTCATTGCTTAAGGATAATGATCTTATCCTAACCTCTCCCTATAAATAGCTTATCTCACATCGCTTATGGAGAATGATCTTAACTTAACCTCTCCCTATAAATAGAAAGCAAATCTTATATAATTCATTCATTCAAAACAATCAATAAGAAAAGAAGCATGCAACTTTACAAGGTACTATTTTCTTCTATTTTTCTCTTATTTTATAACATAGTTAATATTTTTAATTCATAATTTTCCTTTTATTAGTGAGTATTATTGTGTTAAATTCATTGTTTTGAATTTATGCTTGATCACTATATTTCTTAAATCTATATGAAGCCAATTGCAATAGACATCATATCCAACTGGGTTTTTAGCATCTTGTAAATAATACCATGAATGCCTAATAATAATTAATCAATATAGATTAGGATTTATGTGGTTCCACCGTATAATTCTCACAAAACTTAATGGGTTTTTGCATATTTATATTCATCTAGATATCAAATGAGGCTTACACTTCTGATGGACCAAACATCATGGCAATTGGATGAATTAAGAGAATTGACAATTACAATAAAGGAATAATTTGGATTCACATACTAGGAATTATAAGAGATTAGTGACAATAAAGTCAAAAGCACTAGTGTCCATTCTCTTTGAAATCAAACTTAATCAATTTGCTTTGTAGTCAGGATTTAATTTAATTTAATTCAGAATTTACAATTACTAGTTTCTAGTGGGATCGATAATCTTACTTGCATAGATCTATATTCCAATTGATTCGTACACTTGTGATCCTTAATATACAATTTGGATAACCAAAATTATACAACAAGTTATTACCGAAAGCAGATTAAGGTCAGCGGCACGATATCAAGTCTTTTGTGGCGTGCCACTGGCCCATATCCTAACATAATGAGACAGTCCTATTACAAAGAGGAAAGTCTTACCGGAGTAATTATATAAAGCCCAGACTTATACTAACCCTAGTTGACGAATTTATGAGAGAAAAATGAGTATTCTAAGTGCTTGGATCATCAAGAACTTCTAGGATTTTATCTAAACATTTCTTTATGATTTTTATTTTCATCAAGTATATAGTAACTAAACTACATCAACTAAGGCTAAGATTGTAACCTAACTAATTTGTAACTAATATTGTAACACCCTAGTTATCACGACGTAACCATCACGATTATTTTTCTCATGCATGGTATGTTATCATACATATAATAATGTATTAATGGATTTAAAGTCCCGGTAACCCTTCTCGAGAGTTCAGAATAATTTTCTGAACTTTCAGTACTGTATAAATTTATCTGCTTTCATGAATAAACTTCGATATTTTGATTATATCTTCAGCTAAAGATGTATTTTTTCAATGATTTTGGTACCGTTGGAAAGGTAAGACATAGAGTTACAACTTTTATGTTAAGGCGTTTCCCAAATTATAAGCAAAACTAATTCAAATTTGGGCATAAACACAGACTTACTGCACTATCATGAAAATGATAAGAAATTTTAACATGTGACTATTATATTTATTATTATTTTATTTGAAATATCAAATAAACATATGGCTGAGGAGAGGTCATGTTATTTTTCTTGTTTTATTTTTATTTTCTTCTCCAAGCTTCTACTATTCTCATGAGCTCTCATCCCTTTCATTTTCTTGCATCATGTCCCCATGGTGAATCAAAGAGATTGGTTCTTTTCTTGGCAATTTCATGCCTAAATCAAAGTATATTAAGCTCTTCAACTCTATCATTGTAATTTTATTTAGATTCAAGTAAGCTTTTAGGGTTTATCATATGAGCTTATGAATCCCTAGTTTAACTCATTTTCAAGTTGCATGTAAAAGTTAAATTTTACTGTTGATTGCATTTAGATGGGTGTCTATAGTCATGATTTTTGTTTGGAATAATTTGAGATAAGAAACCTAAGGAGTGGGTATTTTATAGCTATGAGTTTGAGGCATGAACTTGGGTGTTATAATGACCCATTGAGGTGTTAGAGTATATTATACCATGTGTATGTAGCAATGGTTTTTTTTGGGTGATGTTGTCATGGTTGTGGGTGCATGAGTTTTTCTATTATTTTTTCAATGTGCTAACATGAATCAGGCCTGGATTTGTGCTTACATCGCGACAACTTGGATCTACGTCATGACGCAACACCAATCAAAGCTTTCTATCTCATCTTTTACCTTGGGCGCGCCACGACATGAGGAGTTCAACTGGGGTCACGACAAGCGTTGCCATACGTCGCGACGCGATACCAATTATAGAACCAATTTTCACATATTTTAGGTCATATCTTAAAATTTCAGATAACGTCATAAGCTTCCATGCTAGAAGGGCCACACATATTTTCACACACATGTTTAGGAACTTTAAAATATTCATGTATACTAATCGTACTTTATATGCTATTTTTGTTATTATGTTTTCAAGTTATTATAGTTGTGATATACCTTATTACAATTCATGTATTATAGTTACGATTTACGTTTCATAATTACAGTTCATGTTTTCCTAAGTCATGTATGTACATTTTCAGTTTACGTTTTCATGTTACATGTTTACGATCCACATTTTCAGTTTGTGTTCACACGTTACATTTATGTAATTTACGTTTTCAGTTGTGTGTTCTAATTTTAGAAGTCATGGTTATGAAATTTGTTCAAATGGTGTCCATCCCAGAACTCTTATAAAATAGGTTATGACTTATGTACGAGCATTGTATGTATAAATAAATACACATGTCAGTTTATGATTACATGTTCTCAATTCATGATTTCTATGTTTCAGTCCATGTTATGCAAGTTTACAGTTCATATGTATAGTCTCCAGTTCATGCTTTCAGTCTGCAGTTCATATGTATAGTCTCCAAGTTATGTTTTGCATGTATCTTATTTACGTTTTCCATGCATCAGACTTACATGTTTACAATTTACGTTCTTCATGTGTCATGTTTACAGTTTTCAGTTGATGTTTTCATAAGTCATGTCATGTTTACAAATTATGCTTTATGTTTCAAGTCTATAGTTTATGTTTTCATCTTACGTGTCATGTTTACAAGTTTAAAGTCACATTTTCCTTGTATCATGTTCATGTTTACAATTTTCAACTAATGTTTCCCATGTGTTATGTTTACAAATTAATAGATCATGCATTATATGTATCAAGTTTACAGTTTTCATATCATGATTTCCATGATTTTTAATTTAAGATTTCAGTAAACGGTTTACAAGAACAAGAAATGGAATATTTTCAAACCATCGGTTGAGTGTCGTCTCCTTATATATAGCTATCATTGGTATGATTAGTTCAACATTTCTAATGGTTATTCAGAGGCCATCTTAGGTGTTGGACAGTTATGACCCATAGCATCACTATTTGTACAAATCATGATGTTGTTGTACAAATTAACTATGTGACAAAGGAAATTACATTTTTATCATTTGTGATTAGATCACCAAGATATATAAATGATAGAAGGTCCATATGATTAGTTCCTGAATTGAGATGATATGAGACAGTATCAATCCGTGAAGGTTTAATCATTAAATATCCCTAGTCAGAGTATTATCGAGATTGGACATCGATAATGCGAAAAAAACTAGTATTACATTTGTGCGCGTTGTGAGGGCATAACGGCATAGTTATCATATATTTGGGTATAGGATACTCATGCAAGTGTAATAGGAGGTTGTGTTTACCGATGGTATGGAAACAGCTTCGCTCTGGATAGACCCCTCAGAATTCCATTGGTAGTATGACTATGTGTCTATGGAAGTCCGAAATCAGGGTAGGTGTATTTGGTCTTAACCTGAGACTTGCACCGCTAATACTTGCGACAATCAATATACTTTGGTTTTGGTCGTCCAGGGCTTTAACAGGTTCTGTGTACGCCTCTACTGGGTATATTGAGAATCGTAGTGTGTTGGGTGTGATGTCAAGACGGAAGTGTCACTCCAGTCATATGGAGATGATGGTCACGTAGGATACAGTACTAGTACTCTTAAGTACTGCAGTCATCGGGATAAAATGACAAGGTCATGTTTATCCGATTATAGAGACTAGTTACCAGACATCTGACATGTGCTCCGTACGGGGCATACACAATTCCAGCCCCAGGCCTAGCACGTGATCATCCGATACTGGACAGAAATACGCAATACTTCGTATACTACGCCTGATATAGATCCTTTATTCCTGTAAGGATATTTCCGGAGAATTGGGTAGGCATGGCGCTTTGCCAGAGGCCAACCTTGTCTTGTAAATCGGTAAAAACGTAGTACTAGGTACTTACGTGTTCGGATAGTCCGACGACCGAATTTACTGCCAACATATCCAGGGATCTCATGGGTCGCTTCCCGAAGATTCACTGATGACGTATGACAAGCACTTTATTAATCTGGGATTAATTAGATGAGAGAGAAAATTAATCTGGGATTAATTACGGAGATATTTTATCTGGGATAAAACATTAATTAAAAGAGAGAAAACGATTAATTTGGAATTAATCGATAAAATAATATATTGATATATTATACGAAATTGGATTTTGACGTGAAATTGAAATTGGATTTTAATTCGGGCGAACGAGTTAATTTAGAATTAATTCGCTAACGACGTGAATAGTGATTTTTCTAGGCATAATTATTTAATTGCGTCGCAATGGAAAATTTGTTAATTTGGAATTAGCGAACCCGAGCCCGAGAGTGTTTGCAGGCGCACTCGCGTTTCGAATTCAAGTGCGGCCCACAGGTCACATCAAGCGTCAAATCGCTAGCCACATCAAGCGTCAAATCACTTGTCACTTTGAGTGATGCGATGTGTAGTCCTTGTGATGTGAATAGTTGATGTAGTTGTTGGATGGCTTAAAGCCTTTGACTTTTGGAAAGCCAAATTTTTGGTAAATGAATTTTGAAATTCATTAAAGTGTATTAGATACACAAATTCATCCAACAACCAACACATTCTCTCTTCTTTCTCCTTCCATCTTCTCACGCCCAAGGGGCTGTTTCTTCTTCTTCATTTCACTAGTTTCACCGTGAGTTGTAGGAGAAGCAAGGGTGATTTTTGCGGTAAAAATTACCGAGTGCTAACACATTTCTGGAGTCTTGTGAAGGTGATAGGGAAACCCACCCGTGGGCAAGGAATTTACACCAAGCTTGGAGCTTGGGGATGACCGAAAATGGAACAATTTTGGAGGACAAAATCTGCACTTTGCCGTGAGCTTCCAATGAGGGAAGAAAAGTTTTGTTCTTCGTCGCATCGCTCAACCGCTCAATGTAAGTATTCCGCAACTTCTTTGATGTATTCACACTTATGTTTCATTGCTTTATTCGATCCTCGGGACCATAGAAACTCCAACATTGGTATCAGAGCCAGATTGAGCATGAAACTTAAATTTAGGGTTAAAATTGGGTAAATTGATTTTGAGCATGATTTGATGAAATTTTTTGATTAATTTGATGAAATTGTTTGATTAAGTATGCTTAAATGATGTTTAATTGAAGTTGTATTGGATCAATTTCATGAAAAAATAGATTGGATCAATTTTTCCATTTTTGGTTGGCTTGGCTTGGCCGAATCTTGAATGAACCCTAATGTCTTGGTATTTTGTGTTTTTGATCATGGGATGAGTTGGAAAACAATTGGGTAATGTTGAATCAGATTTAATTGGATTGAATTCGAATCGGACATAAAAATACCCTAATTGCCGAGACTTGATAAGCATGGGAAATGAGTTGATTTTTGGTTAAAATGTGTTGGAAATGTTTTAATGTTGATGAGCATGACTAATTAGGCTAATTGGTGTTTTGGAAATATTGATTTGGGTAATTAATTATGCTATACACTTTGGTTAATTAAATTGTGAAATTGGAATTTTTGTGATTTAATTAATTGAGCTAATTTTGGAAATTGGGCTTGTAAAGTTGTAATTGGGCTTAAATGGGCTTGATTGTACCAAAATTGGTTTAGGCTAAATTGGTTGGATCCAATTGGGCCAAAACCATTTCCATAAAGTCCAATTATGACTTAATGGACCTTAATACTTTAATTGGGCCTAATGGGCCTAAATTGATTTCTAGGCTTATGGGGTTATTCCTTGATTGGGCTTTGGTTATTGGGTTTGACCCAAGTTGACCAAAAGTCTATGCCTTAAGAAATTAATTAAAATCCCATTGGACTTTAATTAAATTAACATTGGATGTTAATCGGGCTTTGAGACCCGTAACGGTTAGATTTAGAATCTAAGTCGTAAAAGTTCGTTAACAAAGTGTATTATTTAATTTGGAATTAAATAATGAATTAGTATTAAATACATATTAAATTGGATTTAATGTTGTAGTTTAATTTAATTCAAGAATTCGTACTTTGAGTACTTATTCGCAAAACGAGTCGGACTCGCGCAAAATCAAATCGTTGTTTGAACATTGGATGGTCATTAATATTCAGATTAATTAATTGGATTAGATTGATTGATAACATGCTTGTGTGAATACATGGTTGCGATGCATGAATAATGTATATCAGATGGATATTATATGGGTGGGGTAATTTTGGAAATTGTTGTAATAAATTTAAAATTTATTAATTGGACCTGCGTGTCCAGCCTATTACCTCCATACTCTATGTATTTCTCTTCTCACCTATTCCCCTCAATGTAAATGAGGTTTCTTTAGAAGTGTTATGTAACGGGTAGAGGTAATACTTGTGCTAGCGGGAGAGAGAAAATGGAGAGATTTGATCTAGGATCAATGTGTTAAGTATCCATCCGCATATCATTATTATTTTATTTACGCGCCTTATTATGTGTTTAGAATGCATGTTTAAGGGTGTATGATGATGAGACCTTAACAAAGATAATAAATTGGTTGCCAATTTGCACGGGAAAAACCCTCAACAAAATATTAAGCGTTTTTCCTTCCATTGAGTGATTCTTACTCAAGATCCAAGACTGACATTGGTTTGTTGGCCAAAGTCAAGGACTTTGTCCGTCAAGGATGTGTTTGAATCATGAAGGCTTTGTTCCATATCGGTGTCTTGTCCAAGTTGTGATTTGTTAGCCAAAGTCAAGATCACTTCTTGTCCATCGACATTGATTACGAAGCTTTCCAAAGTCAATGGGTTCCGCTTAACTGGGATCACTAAGTTTGTTGTGCCAAAGCCAAGGCTTAGTTGATTCAGAGGAAAAAAGTTAGGCAATATATTGGATATATTGGCATATATAAGATATATGTTTCGGACTTAGACATCCCCCTACTGGATCTAGGAATTGGATGGGATCCAATTGATCTTAGAGATCTACCTAGTTAATTATCATACAATTTGTTGGCCAAAGTCAAGATTGTGTGTTATTTAACGGGATCCTAGCCCACTAGGAAATACGGTTTCCCGAGTACTCGACAGAGGGTTAGAGGCTCGCCGAAAAATAGTGGGAGGCAAGTATTAAATTTGCAATATTCGTTTAGTTACTTGCCATACGCACTCAATCAAATTATTCGTCAAATAAATTAATTATTAGTTAGACAAATATTTAATTGTTGTTTTAAAACAGTTAGACTATATTCAAACTATTTCATTTATAGTTGATTATATAATTAGATTATAGTAATCAATATATTTGAATTAATAAATTTAATTATAGTTGATTTTATAATTGGATTATAGTAATCAATATAATTGAATTTAACCTATTAAATTATAGTTGATTATATAGTTGGACTATAGTAATCATTATAATATATAGTACCTAAAATCGTTGATTAAATAGTTGGACTATTAGAATCAAGATAAAAATTGAAAGATTAGTGTTTAAAACATAATCCTGGGTGAAAATGTATTTAAACGACTTTAATTTTCAAATTGGGAATAAAACTTCAGGATAGTCCTGAAAACTAAGAATTTACTTTATTTGATAAAATAACTTCTTAGGCCTAAGCCCGGAGTTGAGCAAATAGTAGAGCATAATCTTTGGAAGATTCATGTGATGATAACTTTAGTGCTTAATCCATTAAACTTGCCAAATAGACTCATTAATTTCTTAATCAGAACTAAGGATTAGGTCATTAAAATATGATAATGAAATTGAAAGGATCTTCATAAATCTATACTTAGATTTTAGAAGTAAAATTGCAATAATAAACTCTTGGAGAGTTAATGGCTATTCTCAAGGAGACAAAACCAAAGTTTGCAATAAGGCAAAAAGCGCAAGGCGCACCTTACTTCAACATTCTAGAAGGCCAGGGCTTGGCCAAAGGCTTCTGGGATGTGGAAAAGGGCAAAGGCAAAATCATTATAATCTTCTGGGAAAACAAATGACATATCCCAAAATGTCTGCCTAAATTGTGGCAAACGAGATCACGGAAACGTGACTGCCATATATGTTGGACAATTATGACCCATAGTGTCACTAATTGTACAGATCATGTGTTGTTGTACAAATTAACTATGTGACAAAGGAGATTGCTCTCTTATCATTTGTGATTAGATCACCAAGATGTATAAATGATAGGAGGTCTGTTGGAAAATTATGACCCATAGCATCACTATTTGTACAGATCATTGTGTTGTTGTACAAATTAACTATGTGACAAAGGAGATTGCACTCTTATCATTTGTGATTAGATCACCTAGATATATAAATGATAGGAGGTCCCTATGATTTGTTCCTGGACGGAGAATGATATGAGACAATATCAGACCACGTAGGATAAATCATTAAATATCCGTAGTCAGAGTATTATCGAGATTGGACATCGATAAATACGTAAAAGACTAGTATTACACTTGTGCGCGTTTGTGAGGGCACAACGACATAGTTCTCATATATTTGGGTATAGGATACTCATGCAAGTGTAATAGGAGGTTGTGTTTCACCGATGGTACGGGAAACAGCTTCGCTCTGGATAGACCCCCTCGGAATTCCATTGGTAGTATGACTATGTGTCTATGGAAGTCCGAAATCAGGGTAGGTGTATTTGGTCTTAACCTGAGACTTGCACCACTAATACTTGCGACAATCAATATACTTTGGTTGAGGTCGTGCAGGTCTTTAACAGGTTCTGTATACGCCAATGCTGGGTATATTGAGAATCGTAGTGTGTTGGGTGTGATGTCAAGATGGAAGTGTCACTCCAGTCATATGGAGATGATGGTCACATAGGATACGGGACTGATTCTCTTAAATGTTGCAGCTATCGGGATATTATGACTAGGTCATGTTTATCCGATTATAGAGACTAGTCACCAGACATCCGACATGTGCTTCGTACGGGGCAGACACAATTCCAGCCCCAGGCCTAGCACGTGATCATCTGATACTGGACATAAATACGCAATACTACGTATACTACGCCTGATATAGATCCTTTATTCCTGTAAGGATATTTCCGGAGAATTGGGTAGGCATGGCGCTTTGCTAGAGGCCAACCTTGTCTTGTAAATTGGTAAAAATGTAGTACTAGGTACTTACGTGTTCGGATAGTCTGACGACCGAATTTACTGCCAACATATCCAGGGATCTCATGGGTCGCTTCCCGAAGATTCACCGATGACGTATGACAAGCACTTTATTAATCTGGGATTAATTAGAAGAGAGAGAAAATTAATCTGGGATTAATTACGGAGATATTTTATCTGAATAAAATATCATTAAAGAGAGATAACCATTAATTTGGAATTAATCGAGAAATTAATATATTTGATATATTAAACGAAATTGGATTTCGACGCGGAATTAAAATTAGATTTTAATTTGGGCGAACGAGTTAATTTAGAATTAATTCGTTAGCAACGTGAATTGTGACTTCGCTAGGCGTAATCATTTAATTACGACGCAACGTAAAATTCATTAATTTGGAATTAGCCAACTCGAGCCCGAGATTATTTACGAGCGCATTCGCATTTCGAATTCGAGTGCGGCACGCAAGTCAAATCAAGCGTCAAATCGCTAGTCACATCTAGCGTCACATCATTCGTCAATCAAGTGATGGATGTCTTTCACTTTGAGTGATTGACGCAAGTCACTATTCATGATTGATGGAAGTGATGTGTGTGGTTGGTACCATTAAGGCTTTAATGGTTTGCTTTTTGAAAGCCAAATTCAAGTGAAATGCATTTGAAATTCAAATGTGTGTATTTAATACACAAATTTGGAACCAACACATAACTCTCATCTCTTCCTCACCTCTCTCTCCTTCACGCCCTTGGGGCATTTTTTATGTTTTCTGGTTTTGAAACTGTGAGCAGTAAAAGGAAGCAAGAGTGGATTTTGTAGCAAAATCACAAGTGCTAGGACATTTACTAGACATGCGAAGGTGATATGGAAGTCCACCCATGAGCCGGGAACCATTCGACGAAGCTTGGAGCTTGACAAAGGACCAAAACCGAGCCAAAACAGTGAGCTGTGGACTGCCACTATCGAACCAGTTCAAAGAGGAAGAAAATGAATTTTGTTGCCTCCGCGTCGCTCAACCGATCGATGTGAGTATTCTGCAACTTCTTCGATTTGTATTCGCACATTATTCATGCTTATTATTGATCTTGGGACCTTAATAGAAACCAACAATGGCATCTAGAGCAAGATTTGAGCATGAAAAAGTTTAAGGCTTAAAATTTGGGTAAAATTGATTTTGAGCATGAATTATGAAATTGGATGATTAAGTATGCTTGAATGTGTTTTATATGATGATTGATTGGATCAATTTGTTGAAAAATTATTTGGAACATTTTCCCCAAAATACTTAGCTTTGCCGAAAGTTAGGAGCCCTATATGTCTTGGAATTTTTGATTTTTTGATTCATTGGATGAGTTAGAATCATTCGAGAATGTGATTTAATGTCGATTGTGGAATTAATTGTATTGAATTCGAATCGGACAAAAATCCCCTCCCTTGGCCGAGACTTTGAGCATGTGATATGGGTTTGATTTTGATCAAAATATGTTGCACATGTGATGATGAAAATGAGCATGATTAATTGGTATATTGATGTTTTAGAAATGTTAATTTGGGTAATTAATCATGTTATACACTTATGTAATTAAATTCTGAAATTGGGTTTTGTGATTTAATTATAATTGGGCCTTAAAATTGGATTTGGGCATGTTGTGTTGTTATTGGGCTTATTGGGCTTAGTTGTACTAAGTTGGGTTTAGGCCAAATGGATTGGATCCAATTGGGCCCAAAACCGCCTCCATAAAGCTCAATTGCGACTTAATGGACCTTTAAAGTTTAATTGGGCCTAATGGGCCAAGATTGATTTCTAGGCTTATGGGGTAACTCCCGGATTGGATTTTGGTTATCGGTTTGACCCGAGTTGACCAAAAGTCCACGCCTTAAGAAATTAATTAAAAGCCCATTGGACTTTAATTAGACTGACGTTGGACGTTAATCGGGCTTTGAGACACGTAACGATTAAATTTGGAATTTAAGTCGTAAAAGTTCATTAAAAAAGTGTGTTATTTAATTTAGAATTAAATAACGAATTAGAATTGAAAGCATATTAAATTGGATTTAATTATGTAGTTTAATTTAATTCTAGAATTCGTACTTTATGTACTTATTCGCAAAACGAGTTTGACTCGAGCAAAATCAAATCGTTGTTTGAACATTTGATGATCATTAATTATCAGATTAATTAATTTGATTAGATTGATTGATAACGTGCTTGTGTGAATACATGGTTGCGATGCATGAATAATGTATATCAGATGGATATTAGATGGGTGGGACAATTTTAGAAATTGTTGTAATAAATTTGATTTATTAATTGGACCTGCGTGTCCAGCCTTATTACCTCTCATTTCTTTGTATTCTCTTCTCACCTATTACCCACAATGTAAATGAGGTTTCTTTAGAAGTGTAATGTAACGGGTAGAAGTAATACATGTGCTAGTGGGAGAGAGAAAGAGAGAGATTTGATCTAGGATCAATGTGTAAAGTATCCATCCGCATATCATTATTATTTTTCATATGCACTTTATTATGTGTTTAGAATGCATGTTTAAGGGTGTATGATGATGAGACCTTAACAAAGATAATAAATTGGTTGCCAATTTGCACTCGAAAAACCCTCACAAAATATTAAGCGTTTTTCCTTCCATTGAATGATTCTCACTCAAGATCCGAGATTGGCATTGGCTTGTTGGCCAAAGTCAAGGCCTTTGTCCGTCGAGGATGTGTTTGAATCACGATGGCTTTGTTACATATTGGTGTCTTGTCCAAGTTGTGGTTTGTTGGCCAAACTCAAGACCACTTCTTGTCCATCGACATTGATTACGAAGCTTTCCATGGTCAATGGGTCGCGCTTAACTGAGATCACTAAGTTTGTTGTGCCAAAGCCAAGGCTTAGTTGATTCAGAAGAAAAAGGTTAGGTAATACATTGGATGTATTATCATATATAAGATATATGTTTCGGACTTGGATGTCCCCCTACCGGATCTAGGAATTGGATTGGATCCAATTGATCTTAGAGATCTACCTAGTTAATTATCATACAATTTGTTGGCCAAAGTCAAGATTGTGTGATATTTAACGGGATCCTAGCCCACTAGGAAATGCGGTTTCCCAAGTACTCGACAGAGGGTTAGAGGCTCGCCGAAAAATAGTGGGAGGCAAGAATTGAATTTGCAATACTCGTTCAATTACTTGCCATACGCGCTCAAACAAATATCCATTGGTCGTTATAAATTAAATGTTATTTGGACTAATTCTAGGGAAAATGTATTTAAATGGTTTAATTTTCAAATTGGGAAAAATTTCAGGATGGTCCTGGAAAAATAATAAGTTACTTTATTTGATAAAATAACATATTAGGCCTAAGCCCGGAGTTAAGCAAATAGTAGAGCATAATCTTTGGAAGATTATGTGATGATAACTTAAGTGCTTAATCTATTAAGCTTGTCGCAGTAGATACCTTAATTTCTGAATCGGAATTAAGAATTAGATTCTTAAAGTATGATAATGAAATTGAAGGATCTTCAAAGAATCTATCTTAGATTTTAGAAGTACTGAAATTGCAATAAATAATTCTTGGAGAATTAATGACTATTCTCAAGGAGACAAAGTCAAAGTTTGCAATTAGGCAAGTAGCGCAAGGCGTACCTTACTTCGATATTCTAGAAGGCCAAGGCTTGGCCAAAAGCTTCTGGAGTGTTGAAACTGGAAAAGGCAAAATCATTATAATCTTCTAGGAAGATAAAAGACATATCCTAAAATATCTGCTAAATGTGGCAAACGGGATCACGGAAGCGTGACTGCCATTTGGACAAAGCAGACATGAAGGAATTGAAGAACGAGCAAGGCTCTGACTTCAAATATGTTTGTCAACATTATGTTCACTACTAGTATTAAAATTGGATTTTAGATACTTAGTGTGATATAAATATATATTGATGTTCAGAATCTGCTATGAGCAGGATACTGACTTCAGTTTAGATTTTATTTGCGGATTGGAAACGGGACGAAGTCACTGTTTTAACCGTAGATACCTAAGTTTAGGAACTACCCTCGGGTGTGTACCTAAAATAGGAAACTGTTATAATGTAGCTAGTTTGACTAGAAATATTATCTCTATATCAGTGTTTGACCCGCTGCGGGTGAACCTTTATATTTTAGAACACTAAAGTGTTTCATTATATAAAGATGATATTGAGATAAACAAATTTTATGTGAATAACAGCATTTATATTGTGAATATAAATAATCTCAAATATATAATATGACAAATAAATAGCTCAAACTGATTTGATCAGAAGAAACTAATTTGTGGCATTGTTGTCAGGGACACAATTAAACAAGAATCGTATATCCACACTTTCGAAGAGTGGGTACTAGGACACATTTGATTTCATTCAAATAAAGTCTATGAATCTAGTTTATTGGGCAAAGTGCCTAAAGCACTATTTACTTGGTAAAAGTGTTAATGCCACCGATCTGTTAGCCCTAGTTCATAGTGAAGCAAGTGGGCCCATGTCTAGCTAGGCTAGAAGTGGATATGAAGATTTCGTGACCTATATGGATGTGGCATCGCGTTATGGTTATGTGTTTCTTTTGAAGAACATAAATCAGAAACTTTTAAGTTTCGACATGAAATAGACAAACAGATCGTCCAGGGCTTGCACCGCTAATACTTTCGACAATCAATATACTTTGGTTTTGGTCGTCCAGGGCTTTAACAGGTTATGTGTACGCCTCTGCTAGTTATATTGAGAATCGTAGTATGTTGGGTGTGATGTCAAGACGAAAGTATCACTCCAGTCATATGGAGATGATGATCGCGTGGGGATACAGAACTGGTTCTCTAAAGGGTTGCAACCATCGGGATAATATGACTTGGTCTTGATTATCTGATAATAAAGAGACTAATTGCTCGTGTTAGGTTTATATCTAGGTCCCAAGATCAAACAAGCAATGAAAAACATGTGTGAACACATCAAAGAAGGAGGTAGCGGAATACTCACATCGATCGGTTGAGACGATTTGAAGACGAATGAAGCCACAAAGTGCACTGCCATTCACGCCCACTGCAGCAGTTCACTGCCCTCCAAAACAGAATTTTGAGCTGCGAAAATTGAGATCCAAGATTGCGTCAAACGAATCCCGACTCATGGGTGAACCTCCCTACCACCTTCGCAAGTCTCGTAGTGTGCTAGCACTTGCGGTTTTTGCCACAAAAAACCCAACTCTTGCCTCCCTCATGCTCACGGTTTTAGTGTGTAAACCAGTGAGTTTATTTTTCCCAAAGGGCGGTGAGCTAAAGAGAAAGATTAGGAGAGATAGATGTGTGTTGACTTGTGAAATGGAATTACCAAAAATGCTTTATATATTTTTCCAAAAAATAATAAGCATTTACCATTTGAATTTATCAAATAAAGTAAATGGAAATGGCTTTCTCAACCACCAACACTATTCCAACAACTTACATCAACTATTCATTGTCACTTTAATAAAGTGATTGTAAGTCTTTCAATCAATCAATCACATCAATCAATCACATCACTCAAAGTGACTTTTGATTTGACGCTTGATGTGACGAATGATTTGACGCTTGATGTGACTTACGTCGCCGCACTCGAATTTGAAATCGAATATGCTCGCAATCACACTCGGGCTCGGGTTCACTAATTCCCAATTAGCGAATTTTCCGTTGCGTCGTAATTAAATGATTACGCCTAGCGAATTCACTATTTACGTCGCTAACGAATTAATTCTAAATTAATTCGTTCGCCCGAATTAAAATCTAATTTTAATTCCGCGTCGAAATCTAATTTCTTTTAATATATCGAATATATTAATTTACCGATTAATTCCCAATTAATCATTATCTCTCTCTTGACGATATTTTATCCTAGATAAAATATCTCTTGTAATTAATCCTAGATTAATTTTCTCTCTCGACTATATAATCCCAGATTATTTAAGAGTGCGAGTCATACGTCATCGGTGGATTATCGGGAAGCGACCCATGAGATCCCCGGATAAGTCGGCAGTAAATAAGGTCGTCGGAATATCCGAATCACGTACGTACCAAGTACTACGTTCTACCGATTACGAGACAAGATCGGCTTCTAACAAAGCACGAAGTCTACCCAATTCTCCGGTCATATTCATCTAAGAATATTTAAGATCTATATCAAGCGTAGTATACCAAGTATTGTGTATATCGGCCCAGTATCGGATAGTCACGTGCTAAGGCTGGGGCTGGATAAGTGTCTGCCCCCCGTCCGAAGCACATATCGGATTTCTGGTAACTAGTCTCTATAATCGGATATACATGACCTTGTCATAATATCCCGATGCCGGCCAGCACTTAGAGCACTAATACCGTATCCTGCGTGACATCATCTCCACTATGACTGGAGTGATACTTCCGTCTTGACATTACACCCAATTCTACGATTCTCAATATACCCAGCATTGGCGTACACAGAACCGGTTAGAGTCCTAGACGACCTCAACTAAAGTATATTGATTGTCGTAAGCATTAGCGGTGCAAGTCTCAGGTTAAGACCATACACACCTACCCTGATGTCGGACTCCCATAGACACATAGTCATAATACCAATGGGATTCCGAGGGGTCTATCAGAGCGAAGCTGTTTCCCGTACCATCGGTGAAAACACGACCTCCTATCGCACTTGCATAAGTATCCGATACTTATATATATGAGAAAACTATGCCGTTGTGCCCTCGCAACGCACACAAGTGCAATAACTAGCCTATCCGCATTATCGATGTCCAGTCTCGATAATACTCCGGCTAGGGATATTTAATGATTGATCCTTCGGGGATTGATACTGTCTCATATCATTCTCAATCCAGGAACTAATCATAGGGACCTCTCTTCATTTATATATCTTAGGTGATCTAATCACAAATGATGAGAGTGCAATTTCCTTGTCACATAGTTAATTTGTACAACAACACTATGATATGTACAAATAGTGACGCTATGGGTCATATTATCCAACAATCTCCCATTGGCACATAGCCAGTCACTCAAGTGTCCCACACCGAAACTATGTACGGTTCGCTCAAATTGCTGAGAAAAGGTTTTCGTCAGCGGATTTCCATGATATCGTCTGACGCGATTTATACGATCACCACATCGCCACGATGTATGATCCGAACGAATCAGATGATGATATCGAAGTATATATCTGGATCGTCGATGAGACCTTTAATTCTTTAGCCTTGTGCTGACGCCTAGCTCAGCTGCTAACAGAACTATTCTAATAATTAGATTTATTATCGATCCAATGGCTTCTATTGCGCCTCAGCCGCAGCAATTATCCGCATTTGTTGTTTATTCGGTAACAGTACCTTGCTCGGAAGATTTCCAGCTCACTGTCCCGTTATTCAAACTTTATAGTACCGTTAGTATTAAACTATTGGAAACTTGCAGCAGTGATCCCAGTCACTTCAAGTCTCCTTCTCCCTACGTTTTAGACAACATCTTAGTTCTCTAAGATACTATAGATGTCCTAACTTCAATCCAGTGCTATCACTTGGATTGTCCTGATTATGACTCCATATGCTCAAGCGTAGAGACACCATATCAAGAATTTTAAATGTACAATTTCCCAGAGAGTGTTAACAACTCCAAATCTATCCCAGTAGATCTTATTCCTGAATAAAGGTTATTACTCCCCAGAATTCTACGGAGAATTTCTATGAAAGCCAAGTTTCCACCAATTGCTTTATGGGAATTTCACTGTCAGTGCCTCTCCCACTACCCCTATTACACAAGAATCATTTCGTTTTGAGTCAATATAACCATTATGTGAATGGGTCTGATAGGGGTGAATCCGGTAACGCAGCGGAAGCGGTGAAAATCCGATTTTCAGATTTCAAAACTTTTTCTCGGATTAATTAAATAAACATATTTATTTAATAACCCAATAATCAAAATGAAATAAAATTTCAATGAATCAAATTCAAGTGAAATTACCAAATTACCCTTATGTGGTATTTTGTCCGTTTTAGTCCGAAATTGATCCAATCAATTTTGAATGATTCTAAATCATTTCTAAGATGAATTTATCATGTTCAAAACATCAAAACACCATGGACACCCAAAACCCCCAAATTCCCTCACAATGCCGTGAGCTCCATTTGGAGGGCATGTTGCCATTTGGTCATTTCATGTCTCAAAACTCATCTTAATGAAATCCAATCAACATGAAACTTTGCATGCATCTATACACACACCAATGCTCAACATATCTCAAAACCCCCAAATTTGGAATTGGTTATAAACCCTAATTTTTCAATTTCCACAAATTGGACAAATTGGACCAATACATTAAATCAATACTTCAATCATCAATCTTTCATCCAATTCAAGTCTCAACACAATGAAACAACTCAAGATCAAATCTAGGTCATTTAAGAGTGGGTCAACAACTCTAGAATAGCAACATGGTTTCATAAACCTTAAAAGAATACATATAACTACACTAGTTACACCTCTTTGTTCATCATACATGCTCAACACACTTCAAACAAATTTCCATCATCAAAAACACAAGAAATAAAGAAAAGAATAACTTAAGAAACTCATGAGAGGTAGCCTAGATCATAAGGAACAAATTCCTCTCTAATAGTAAGTTTAAGAAACTTACAAAATCCAAGCTTTTCTTTGGTTTTTCTTTTCTTCCTTCACTTTCTTTCTTTGCCTTTCTTCAATGGAATTTTGTTTGTGATAAAGTGTATTAGGTTAGTGAAATGAAAAATGAAAAAAACAATTTATACTTGCCAAAAAAGTGTCTTGGCCGAAATTTGCATACCAAATGCAACAAATTGTAATTTCAATTTCATTTCATTATTATTAAATCAACTTGCATAAATATCTTTTATAACCTTTATTAGATATTTATTTTGGTCAACAATTGCAACTAATGTCATTTACTTTAATTATCCTAACATAAGATATTTATATTTTAATTAATTTAATCATTTAACAATTAAATAATTAATTAATTAATCAAATACAAATATATTAAATATATGTATAATATTTACATTAAATATAAAAAACATATATTCATTTAGGAAATAAGTCAAATAACTCATTTTGACTATTAATTAATGTGTATTTAAATTAATCAAGTATTAAATGTAAATACACAATAATTAATAAATGACTATCTAGTGTCTTTAGCATGTATCTTGCGTTTAACCATTAAACGACTTTATAAATAATCAATATTATTTATTTATGTTGCTCTAGTGCTCAACGAGTATGTTTCATTATTGAGACTCTCTAGGTTCAGGTATATCCGTCACGAAATCAAATTTCATGTCCATAATCTATCCACCCGTAGATTATGACGATCACGGATAATCTCGCTAAACCATACAGGTCGAGGTCATCGCAAATGTATAATTCCTCCGTCACAGGTATCCGGATAAATCCCAGAGATATAGATATGAACGTCAAATCTCTATCGGGATTATCCAGTCGACTATTCTATTAGCAATCTCAAAAAGAATGTTTAGAACTAGCTTCTAAACTTACCACGGGCCCATGGTTTTATCTGATTGCTAATCATATGGACTACCTATGCTCTGGTACACAGAACTGACGGATCCTATCTTGATACACATAGGACACCCTGAGGATCTATCTACACCCAACGAACAGGCGGAGGTCTGATCTAAATAGATCGGTGACGTGACTGCCGTCTAAGTGTAGAAGATGTCTCATGTGCCCACAATGGCATCTCAAGTCTAAGAATCACAAGTGCTACTCAACCCAAGAAGATTCTTATTGACGCTGGTGTACCATCCATTAAGAATCTTCGGTGAGTCGTTCAGTGTTTATCCACTATAAACACCTACACGTCTATACTAGTCTCCAAGACTATGGTTCATTGAGAAACCATTGGAATCATATATTCCAGTATACGACATGTACCGGTCTCAACGGGTTTACTATACTGACCAAGTAGTGTAAACCTTGACCAGGAACTGTCTGAGAATGACAACGTCATGATACACTCAATGTCCGTTGCGACGCTTTTGCAACTGTACCATGACTAATCATTCTAAGGTCATTACGTCTTTACCATATAAAAGATTAGATTATATTATAGAAACTGCATATATTATTACTATAATAACGTTTTACAGAAGTATTTAACAAAATACAACCGGGAATTGGCGCTCTGAGCACCAACCCCTACAAAATCTCCCACTTGCTCTAGTGCCAATATCGATTGTATCTAATACCCATCGACTCCACGTGTTTATCAAATAACTTCGGAGGTATGGCCTTCGTCAGCGGGTCTGCTACGTTGTCTTCACTCGGTACCTTGCACACGACAATGTCCCCTCGCGACACAATCTCTCGAATGATGTGGTACTTGCGTTCCACATGCTTCGACTTCTGATGCGCCCTCGGTTCCTTTGCTTGCGCAATGGCTCCAGTATTATCACAATATAACGGAATCGCATTCTCGATACTTGGGACAACTCCCAATTCTGTGATAAAGTTCTTTATCCACACAGCCTCTTTTGCGGCTTCAGAAGCTGCAATATATTCCGCCTCAGTGGTGGAATCAGCTGTAGATCCCTGTTTGGAACTCTTCCAACATACTGCACCTCCGTTAAGGGTAAAGACAAATCCAGATGTAGACTTTCTATCATCGGGATCCGATTGAAAATCGGAGTCTGTATACCCGTTAACCTGCAGTTCGTTTCCTCCATATACTATTAACTTATCCTTAGTACCTTTAAGGTACTTTAGGATATGTTTAATGGCCATCCAATGGTCATTACCTGGATTGGACTGATATCTGCTAGTTACGCTAACAGCGAAACTAATATCAGGCCTCGTACATAACATGGCATACATTATGCTACCCAAACACGAAGCATAAGGTTGGTTAGACATTCTAACCTTCTCATCTTCTGTTTGTGGACACATCTTCTTAGAAAGATGAATCCCATGTCTGAACGGTATGTTTGCTGTCTTACAGTTACCAAAACTATACCGTTCCAAGATCTTATCTATGTACGTTGATTGGGATAACCCAATCAGCCTCCTTTGTCTATCTCGATAGAGTTTTATCCCTAAAACATAGGAAGCTTCTCCCAGGTCCTTCATGGAGAAATTCTTACAGAGATATGCTTTAACGCTTTGTAACATACCTAAATCATTCCCAATGATTAGGATGTCATCAACATACAGGACTAAAAATACGACCATGCTCCCACTGGCCTTCTGATACACACAGGATTCTTCCAATTCTTAAGAAAACCAGACGATCTGATAATCTCGTCGAATCGAAGATTCCAACTTCGTGAAGCTTGTTTAAGTCCATAAATGGACTTCTTAAGCTTACAAACCATACCCGAGGTTTGGCTGGATGTGAAACCTTCCGGCTGTTCCATATAGATTTCTTCATCAAGAAACCCATTTAGAAAAGCCGTTTTGACATCCATTTGCCAAATCTCGTAGTCATGATACGCAGCTATAGAAAGCAAAATCCGGATAGACTTAAGCATTGCCACCGGCGAAAAAGTTTCATCGTAGTCGACGCCAGGTCGCTGCGTGTAACCTTTTGCTACCAGTCGGGCCTTGTAAGTTTCAACCTTACCGTCAGGCCCGCGCTTCCTTTTGTAAACCCATTTACAACCGATAGGAACAATTCCTTCGGGAAGCGGAATCAAGTCCCAAACTTGATTTTCATGCATTGAATCTATCTCGGATTTCATGGCACTTTGCCATTTCACGGAGTCGATGTCCAACATCGATTCTCTATAGGTGAAAGGATCGGTCTCTTCAACTAAGAGAACATCCAGACTCTTTTCTTGTATCAAATACAAGCGTTCAGGAGGTCTAGATACCCTTTCGGACCTACGGAGTGTGTGTGTTGAAGGTCCTTCATCTACTTGAACTTCAGGTTCCTCCGTTGGTTCGTTGTTTTCAGGTTGGACTTCATCAAGTTCAACCCATCTATGATCACTACCTTCTGACAAAAATTCTACTTCTAGAAATTTTGCGAAGCGAGCTACGAAGACATTTCGATGCTGGTATCATAGAACAGATATCCCCTCGTGTTCGAGGGATATCCAACAAACCTAAACTTTTGCCCTCGAGGCGAAAGCTTACTTTGCTGAGTTACCCTGACATAGGCAGGACAACCCCAAACTTAATATAATTAAGATTCGGTCTCCTACCGAACCATATCTCATACGGTGTCGTAGGAACAGCCTTTGAAGGAATCTTATTCAAAAGATGTGCGGCTGTTAAGAGACAGTAACCCCATAAGTAATAGGGCAAATCTGTGAAACTCAACATCGATCGGACCATATCCAATAAAGTCCGATTTCTCCTTTCAGATACACCGTTGTGCTGTGGTGTACCTGGAGGAGTATATTGAGCGAGAATCCCATTCTCCTTCATATAATCCATGAACTCACCACTCATATATTCGCCGCCTCGATCTGATCGAAGGCATTTAATATATTTACCAGTTTGTTTTTCTACTTCATTTCGGAACTCTTTGAACTTTTCAAAGGTTTCCGATTTATGTCGCATCAAATACACATAACCGTACCGTGACAAATCATCGGTAAAGGTAACGAAGTACGAATAACCACTGTGAGCAGTTTGACTTAGTGGACCACATACATCAGAATGTACGAGTTCCAGTAAGTTTGTGGCGCGGTGTCCAACACCAGAAAATGGGGCCTTGGTCATTTTTCCCTGAATACAGGATTCACAAGTTGGATAGGATTCAATGGTAAGATCTGATATCAAACCATTCCTAACCAATTGGGTAAGGCGTTTAACGCCAATGTGACCAAGTCTCATATGCCAAAGTTCAGTATTATTAATTACAGGTAAACTACGTTTATTAACTCCAGTATTTAATATATCTTTTGAAGTTTGCAATGTGTAATGACCATGCTGGTTTGGACAACTAAGGATCTGAATATTATTTTTATCATATAAATACAAAGAACTATTCTTAATATTAATACAATAGCCTTCTGTATCTAATACAAAAAGTGATATAATATTAGCGACACATCCTGGTACAAAATGACAGTCATATAACAAAAGTGTCCCATTCGGCAATGAGATCTCGCATACTCCCACTGCAACTGCATCCAAAGAGTCTCCACTCCCGAACCGCAACTGCATCTCCCTGGCTTCAGCCTCCTACTTTCCTTCAGCACCTGCAACGAATTGCAAATGTGAATGGGACAAGCAGAATCTAAAATCCAGCTGGATGTAACGGCTTCACAAGCCAAAGATAAATCAATAACTGGAAAAATAAAAGTACCTGATGTAGATGCTCTGTCTCTCCTGATCTGAGCAATGTAATCTGGACAGTTTCTCTTCCAGTGCCCGACCTTGCCGCAGTGGTGGCATTTGTCTTCAGAAGCCCTTTTGGGCTTAGCTATCTTCGCCTGCTGTGGAGGACCGAAGGCCTTCTTCTTCTTCCCTTTCTTCTTCTTTCCCTTGGACATTCCTAGGGAAGAAGCAGACAGAGAAGTAGATCTAGGTGGGCGAGTCGGTACTCCCTTCTTCAGATCCTCTTCTGCCGTGAGCAACATCCTATGTAGCTCCTGGTAGGTGCAGACTGTCCCGTGCATGTTGAAGTACATCACAAACTGGCGGAATGAAGCTGGCAGAGAACCAAGAATGACACTCCTACCGAGAATGTCATTTAGGATGAGATTATGTTGCCTCAATTGATCGATCAAATCGATCATTTGAAGAACATGTGGGCTAACACTTTGCCCCTCATCCAGACGCGCATGGAACAGTTCCATGGCGACCTTGTGAACAATAACCTGTTCCTGGTTCTCGAACGATTGTCTTAATCGCGTTATCATACTATAGGAATCTGATGTTCCATAGTATTGTTGCTTGAGTTTCGGAGAGAGCGAACTAAGGATGTATGATTTAACCCTTAAATCATCATTCTTCCAAGCTTCAAAAACTTGGCGTTCCTCCTCCGAAGCATCCTCACCCACTGCAAGGGGTAAAGGACCCTCAAGAACATAACCCAACTTTTCGGAATCGAGGACAATCCTCAAATCCAATTCCCAGTCTGTAAAGTTCTCAGCGCCTTTTAGTTTGTTCGCATCTAACATACGCGCAAACTGGTTTGTGGATTGACCCGCCATCGCAAATCTATCATATAGATCACGAAAAACGGTTAGCAGAAATTAAGCAGTTTCATATAATATCAAAAGCATAAACTAGATCATGGATTTTTAATCTAATATGCCCCTCCCACTAAATCATGCAATACTGTAATCCCAAAACAGAATACAAAATTTAATAATTAAATTAAATATAAATAGTGAAAAGTGGATCCCGTGAATATATTTCAGCTCACAGCAGAGGCACGGTCTCGCCTACGTATATTCATCAGGTAGACAACTCATTTGTCAATCACTCAATAGTGACTCCTAAGTATCCGGTCCTGGCCGTTTCTCGTTGTCGCTGCGAAGGCAGGCCCACAAGGAGACGTACCAAGGTAATACTCGTCAATGATAAACTCAAGTTACTTACGTAATCCTGACAGCTAGGGCACGTTCAGAATTCCGCTTTTACTTGAATTTATCTAGTATCAGATATACATCCGGTATAAATAAATCTTTATCGGCTACACCCTCACAGCAGAGGCACGGTCTCGGATGTAGTCACAAAAGAGTATTCATAAACCGTATTGACAAGACGGACCATATAACATGCATCAAATACAAATTACATTTAAACCTTATTATTAGGGATTTTCCGCTAAGTGTCATACACCCTAAATCTAATCAAATTAGTTCCTAATAAGCATGCATAAATCAAGAAAACATGATTAAACATTGATTCAATGATGGCTAATCATTTTAAGTGGCCTAGAATCAGACTTGCTCTGATACCATTTTGAAGGGGTCTGATAGGGGTGAATCCGGTAACGCAGCGGAAGCGGTGAAAATCCGATTTTCAGATTTCAAAACTTTTTCTCGGATTAATTAAATAAACATATTTATTTAATAACCCATAATCAAATTATGAAAAAAATTTCAATTGAATCAAATTCAAGTGAAATTACCAAATTACCCTTATGTGTATTTTGTCCGTTTTAGTCCGAAATTGATCCAATCAATTTTGAATGATTCTAAATCATTTCTAAGATGAACTTATCATGTTCAAAACATCAAAACACCATAGGACACAAAAAACCCCAAATTCCTTCACAATGCCGTGAGCCCATTGGAGGGCATGTTGACCATTTGGTCATTTCATGTCTCAAAACTCATCTTATGAAATCCAATCAACATGAAACTTTGCATGCATCTAATACACACCCAATGCTCAACATATCTCAAAACCCCCAAATTTGGAATTGGTTATAAACCCTAATTTCTCAATTTCAACAAATTGGGCAAATTGGACTTAATACACCAAATCAATTACTTCAATCATCAATCTTTCATCTAATTCAAGTCTCAACACAATGAAACAACTCAAGATCAAATCTAGGTCATTTAAGAGTGGGTCAACAACTCTAGAATAGCAACATGGTTTCATAAACCTTAAAAGAATACATATAACTACACTAGTTACACTCTTTGTTCATCATACATGCTCAACACTTCTAAACAAATTTCCATCATCAAAAACCACAAGAAATAAAGAAAAGAATAACTTAAGAAACTCATGAGAGGTAGCCTAGATCATAAGGAACAAATTCCTCTCTAATAGTAAGTTTAAGAAACTTACAAAATCCAAGCTTTTCTTTGTTTTTCTTTTCTTCCTTCACTTTCTTTCTTTGCCTTTCTTCAATGGAATTTTGTTTGTGATAAAGTGTATTAGGTTAGTGAAATGAAAAATGAAAAAACAATTTATACTTGCCAAAAAAGTGTCTTGGCCGAATTTGCATACCAAATGCACAAATTGTAATTTCAATTTCATTTGCATTATTATTAAATCAACTTGCATAAAATCTTTTATAACCTTTATTAGATATTTATTTTGGTCAACAATTGCAACTAATGTCATTTACTTTAATTATCCTAACATAAGATATTTATATTTTAATTAATTTAATCATTTAACAATTAAATAATTAATTAATTAATCAAATACAAATATATTAAATATATGTATAATATTTACATTAAATATTAAAAACATATATTCATTTAGGAAATAAGTCAAATAACTCATTTTGACTATTAATTAATGTGTATTTAAATTAATCAAGTATTAAATGTAAATACACAATAATTAAGTAAATGACTATCTAGTGTCTTTAGCATGTATCTTGCGTTTAACCATTAAACGACTTTATAAATAATCAATATTATTTATTTATGTTGCTCTAGTGCTCAACGAGTATGTTTCATTATTGAGACTCTCTAGGTTCAGGTATATCCGTCACGAAATCAAATTTCATGTCCATAATCTATCCACCCGTAGATTATGACGATCACGGATAATCTCGCTAAACCATACAGGTCGAGGTCATCGCAAATGTATAATTCCTCCGTCACAGGTATCCGGATAAATCCCAGAGATATAGATATAAACGTCAAATCTCTATCGGGATTATCCAGTCGACTATTCTATTAGCAATCTCAAAAAGAATGTTTAGAACTAGCTTCTAAACTTACCACGGGCCCATGGTTTTATCTGATTGCTAATCATATGGACTACCTATGCTCTGGTACACAGAACTGACGGATCCTATCTTGATACACATAGGACACCCTGAGGATCTATCTACACCCAACGAACAGGCGGAGGTCTGATCTAAATAGATCGGTGACGTGACTGCCGTCTAAGTGTAGAAGATGTCTCATGTGCCCACAATGGCATCTCAAGTCTAAGAATCACAAGTGCTACTCAACCCAAGAAGATTCTTATTGACGCTGGTGTACCATCCATTAAGAATCTTCGGTGAGTCGTTCAGTGTTTATCGCTATAAACACCTACACGTCTATACTAGTCTCCAAGACTAATGGTTCATTGAGAAACCATTGGAATCATATATTCCAGTATACGACATGTACCGGTCTCAACGGGTTTACTATACTGACCAAGTAGTGTAAACCTGACCAGGAACTGTCTGAGAATGACAACGTCATGATACACTCAATGTCCGTTGCGACGCTTTTGCAACTGTACCATGACTAATCATTCTAAGGTCATTACGTCTTTACCATATAAAAGATTAGATTATATTATAGAAACTGCATATATTATTACTTATAATAACGTTTTACAGAAGTATTTAACAAAATACAACCGGGAATTGGCGCTTTGAGCACCAACCCCTACATTATGATTATTTCAAAACGACAGTTCAAGACCTTATGCTTGCTTCAATCCAAACATGGATCGAATAACCCGAAACCTTGTTTTTCGGTTATACAAAATCGTCAGGATGTTGTAAGCATCCTCCAAGAGGTTTCATTTCAGGAAAGCGATTTTGATCTACAACTGACACATTTCATAATGAATATGCAGTATCAACAAGCATCATCAAAATGATTTACTATGGCAACAGAGATAAAAGGTTGAAACCGTTATTACACAATGTTGATAACGATACCTTTCCGTCACAAGCCTAGCTTTGTACGTTGGTTTGTTGCCATCCATGTATGTCTTCCTTGAAGACGATTACAGTACCAATAGGCACAATGCCTTACGGTACAACAACTAGTATCCAAACATAGTTGTTATTCATGGAATCCATTTCAGGCTCATGGCACTTTGCCATAATAGGGAGTCGATACCTTGTATCACTTCCTCGTATGTAGTCGGTTGGTATTCCTCAATAAGATTTACATCTTTAAGGGGTGAGATCAGACACCCATACCCCAGGTTGTTTTCTGACTCTCTCCGATCTACGGTTCTTGTGTATTCGAAGATTAATGGTATAGTCTCATCCTTGATGAACTATTATCTGTTCCATTAAGGACTTCGTGCCTTGAACAGTATTTCTCCGATTTTCATCGTGTTTTACTGTCCTCCCACTTACCACTGCATATCGGTATTCCTTAGGAAAACCGCATGGCGAGCAACAATCACATTGTTCTCTTGTGAGATATATAAGTACTATACTTATGGTTTTCCTTAGGATAACCTATGTATGACACTTATCCAATTTGGGTTCTATTTGGTATCATCCAAACGTTATGCCCGGCATACCCAAATTATAGGAATGAGAAACCCTGTTTCTTTCCTGTTCATATCCTATATGATATCTGTCAAACAGATTTATATGGAACCTTATTCTAAATAAGTTTTGCACTGTTAATACATATCATGTTGAAGGAAATGATAGCTCAGAGCGACTCGTGATAAACCTTATCATGTCCAACAAAATTCGGTTTTTAGTTTGGACACATCGTCAAACTGACATGTCTCGGGAGGAGTCCTCATCTGAAAGAATACTATACTCTTTCATGTATATTTGAAACTTACTGCTTAAGTATTTTCCATTACGGTCTTACCGTGACGGCATAATACTATAGTCGATCTGTTTATCTACTTCGTGTCGAAACTCTAATAGTTTCCGATCTGTGTTCTTCAAAAGAAACACATAACCACAACGTGATGCCACATCCGTTAAGGTCACGAAATATTCATGTTCACATCTAGCCTAGCTAGATATGGGCCCACTAACTACACCATGAATAGGGCTAACAGATCGGTGGCACTTACACTATTACCAAGTAAACAGTGTTTTAGGTACTTTACCTAACAAACTAGATTCGTAGACTTTATTTGAATAGTCAAATTTGTCCTAGTACCCACTCTTCAAAAGTGCGGATATACGAGTCTTGTTTAATTCTGTCCTAGACAACAATGCCACAAATAAGTCTCTACTTGATCAAATCAATTTGAGCTATTTATTTGTCATTTTATATGTTTGAGATTTTAATTATATTCAAAATATAAATTCTGTTATTCACATCTAATGTGTTTATCTCATTATCATGTTTATATAATAAAACACTTTGTGTTCTAGAATATAAAGGTTTATCCACAATGGATTAAACACTGATATAGAGATAATGTCTCTAGTCAAACTAGTTACATTATAACAGTTCCTAATTTAAGTACACACCCGAAGGGTAGTTCCTAAACTTAGGTATCTACGGTCGAAACAGCGACTTTCGTCCCGTTTCCGATTCGCAGAGCAATCTCAGCTTGAAGTCAGTATCCTGCTCAAAGCAGATTCTGAACATCAATACATATATTTTATGTACCACACTAAGTATTTAAAATCTAATTTCAATACTAGTAGTGAACATAACTTTGACAAACATTTTTAAAGTCAGAGCCTTGCCCTTTCTTTAATTCCTTCGTGTCTGCCATATCCAAATGGTAGTCACTTTGGGATATGTCAATTATCATTTTCAAAATTTCACAAACTTTTGGCCAAGCCTTGGGTTTTTAGAATATCGAAACGATGTGCACCTCGTGCTACATGCCCAATTGCAAACTTTGACTTTATCTCCTCTAGAATAGTCAATTAATTCTCCAAGAATTATAAATTGCAATTTTAATACTTCTTAAATCTAAAATTAGATTTATGACAAGTATATTAAATTAAGCACTAAAGTCATCATCACATAAATCTTCCAAAGATTTTATGCTCTACTTATTTTGCTTAATTTTGGGCTTAAGGTATAATAAGTTATTTTATCAAATAAAGTAACCTATTGTTTATTCCCAATTTTGAAAATTAAATCATTTAAAATATTTTAATCCCAGATTATATTTTAAATATCCAACTTTTCAATTCTTTCTTGATTTCAATAGTCCAACTATTTAATCAATTATTAGTGGTACTATATATTATAATGATTATAATAGTCCAACTATATAATCAAATATAATCCAAATTAATTAACCTCAATTACATTGATTACTATAATCCAATTATAAAATCAACTGTAAACTGAAATTAATTAATTCAAATATATTGATTAATATAATCCAATTATATATAATCAACTATAATACAGTCCAACTGTTTATTAAAACAACATTAAATATTAGTCCAACTAATACTTTTAATATATATATGACGAGTGATATTTGTTTGAGCGCGTATGGCGAGTAATTGAACGAATATTGCAATTTCAATTCTTGCCTCCCACTATTTTTCGTCGAGCCTCTAACCCTCTGTCGAGTACTCGGGAATCGTGTTTCCTAGTGGGCTAGGATCCCGTTAAATATCACACAATCTTGACTTTGGCCAACAAATTGTATGATAATTAACTAGGTAGATCTCGAAGATCAATTGGATCTCATCCAACTCCTAGATCCAGTAGGTGGACATCCAAGTCCGAAACATATATCTTATATATGCCTATATATCTAATATATAGCCTAACCTTTTTCCTTTGAATCAACTAGGCCTTGGCTTTGGCACAACAAATCTGATGATCCCAGTCAAGCGCGGACCCATTGACCATGGAAGCTTCGTAATCAATGTCGTTGGACAAGAAATGGTCTTGACTTTGGCCAACAAACCACAACTTGGACAAGACACCAATATGGAACAAAGCCTCGTGATTCAAACACATCTTCGACGGACAAGGGCTTGACTTTGGCCAACAACCCATGCCAATCTAGGATATTGAGTAAGAATCACTCAATGGAAGGAAAAGACGCATGATATTTGATGAGGGCTTTTCCCGTGTAAATTGGCTACCAATTTCATTATCTTTGTTAAGGTCTCATCATCATACACCCTTAAACATGCATTCTAAATACATAATAAAGCGAGTATGAAAATAAATAATAATGATATGCGGATGGATACTTTACATTGATCCTAGATCAAATCTCTCCCTTTCTCACTCAAGCTAGCACTTGTATTACTTCTACCCGTTACACTACACTTCTAAAGAAACCTCATTTACATTG
This sequence comes from Zanthoxylum bungeanum, assembly GCA_019454045.1. Lineage (NCBI taxonomy): Eukaryota > Viridiplantae > Streptophyta > Magnoliopsida > Sapindales > Rutaceae > Zanthoxylum > Zanthoxylum bungeanum. The sequence goes on along the minus strand of SKCR01030715.1, from coordinate 59,386 downwards.
AGGGGAATAGGTGAGAAGAGAATACAAAGAGAATAGAGGTGATAAGGCTGGACACGCAGGTCCAATTTAATAAATCGAATTTATTACAACAATTTCCAAAATTGCCCCACCCGACTAATATCCATCTGATATACATTATTCATTCATCACAACCACGTATTCACACATAAGCATGCTATCAATCAATATAATCAAATAATTAATCTTATAATTATGTGATCATCCAATGTTCAAACAACGATTTGATTTTGCTCGAGTCAAACTCGTTTTGCGAATAAGTACTCAAAGTACGAATTCTTGAATTAAATTAAACTACATAATTAAATCCAATTTAACATGTTTTAATACTAATTCACTATTCAATTCCAAATTAAATATTACACTTTATTTAATAAAATTTTTCGACTTAAATTCCAAATTTAATCGCGTCGGGACTCAAAGCCCATTAACGTCCAACATCAATTCAATTCAAGTCTAATGGGCTTTAATTAATTTCTTTAAGGCGTGGGCTTCGGCAACCAAAGCCCAATCAAGGAGTACCCCATAAGCCCAGAAATCAATTTAGGCCCATTAGGCCCAATTAAACTTTAAAGGTTTATAAGTTGCATTTGGGCTTTATGGTTATGGTTTTGGGCCCAATTGGATCCAATCCACATGGCCTAAACCCATCTTGATAAAATCAAGCCCAATAAGCCCAATTACAACTTAATAAGCCCAAATCCAATTTAAAGGTCTAATTCATTAAATTACACAAATCCAATTTCGTAATTTAATTACCTAAAGTGCATTACATGATTAATCACCCAAATCAATATTTCTAAAACATGAAATTAGTCCAATTAATCATGTTCATTATCATCACATGTCCAACATATTTTTGATGAAAATCAAACCCATTACATGCTTCTTAGTCTCGGCCAAGGAAGGATTTCATATCCGATTTGGTTTCAATCCAATCGAACCCACTATCGACATTAAATCAACATCCTAAATGATTTCCAATACATCCAATGTTCAAAAATCAAAATACCAAGACAATTAAGGGCATTATCCAATTTTAAGCCCTATATTTTCATGCTTGAACCTATAGCTCTTGATGCCATTGTTAGGTTTATATCTAGGTCCCAAGATCAAACAAGCAATGAAAAACATGTGTGAACACATCAAATGAGGTAGCGGAATACTCACATCGATCGGTTGAGACGATTTGAAGACGAATGAAGCCACAAAGTGCACTGCCATTCACGCCCACTGCAGCAGTTCACTGCCCTCCAAAATAGAATTTTGAGCTGTGAAAATTGAGCTCCAAGATTGCGTCAAACGAATCCCGACTCATGGGTGAACCTCCCTACCACATTCGCAAGTCTCGTAGTGTGCTAGCACTTGCGGTTTTTGCCACAAAAACCCAACTCTTGCCTCCCTCATGCTCACGGTTTAGTGTAAAACCAGTGAGTTTATTTTTCCCAAAAGGGCGTGAGCTAAAGAGAAAGATTAGGAGAGATAGATGTGTGTTGACTTGTGAAATGAATTACCAAAAATGCTTTATATATTTTTCCAAAAAATAATAAGCATTTACCATTTGAATTTATCATAAAGTAAATGGAAATGGCTTTCTCAACCACCAACACTATTCCAACAACTTACATCAACTATTCATTGTCACTTTAAAAGTGATGTAAGTCTTTCAATCAATCAATCACATCAATCAATCACATCACTCAAAGTGACTTTTGATTTGAATCTTGATGTGACGAATGATTTGACGCTTGATGTGACTTACGTCGCCGCACTCGAATTCGAAATACGAATGCGCTCGCAATCACACTCGGGCTCGGGTTCACTAATTCCCAATTAGCAAATTTTCCGTTGCGTCGTAATTAAATGATTACGCCTAGCGAATTCACTATTTACGTCGCTAACGATTAATTCTAAATTAATTCGTTCGCCCGAATTAAAATCTAATTTTAATTCCGCGTCGAAATCTAATTTCTTTTAATATATCGAATATATTAATTTACCGATTAATTCCAAATTAATCATTATCTCTCTCTTGACGATATTTTATCCTAGATAAAATATCTCTGTAATTAATCCTAGATTAATTTTCTCTCTCGACTATATAATCCCAGATTATTTAAGAGTGCGAGTCATACGTCATCGGTGGATTATCGGGAAGCGACCCATGAGATCCCCGGATAAGTCGGCAGTAAATACGGTCGTCGGAATATCCGAATCACGTACGTACCAAGTACTACGTTCTACCGATTTACGAGACAAGATCGGCTTCTAGCAAAGCACGAAGTCTACCCAATTCTCCGGTCATATTCATCTAAGAATATTTAAGATCTATATCAAGTGTAGTATACCAAGTATTGTGTATATCGGCCCAGTATCGGATAGTCACGTGCTAGGGCTGGGGCTGGATAAGTGTCTGCCCCGTCCGAAGCACATATCGGATGTCTGGTAACTAGTCTCTATAATCGGATATACATGACCTTGTCATAATATCCCGATGGCCGGCCAGCACTTAAGAGCACTAATACCGTATCCTGCGTGACATCATCTCCACTATGACTGGAGTGATACTTCCGTCTTGACATTACAACCCAATACTCTACGATTCTCAATATACCCAGCATTGGCGTACACAGAACCGGTTAGAGTCCTAGACGACCTCAACTAAAGTATATTGATTGTCGTAAGCATTAGCGGTGCAAGTCTCAGGTTAAGACCATACACACCTACCCTGATGTCGGACTCCCATAGACACATAGTCATAATACCATAGGATTCCGAGGGGTCTATCCAGAGCGAAGCTGTTTCCCATACCATCGGTGAAACAACGACCTCCTATCGCACTTGCATAAGTATCCGATACTTATATATATGAGAACTATGCCGTTGTGCCCTCACAACGCACACAAGTGCAATACTAGCCTATTCCGCATTATCGATGTCCAGTCTCGATAATACTCCGGCTAGGGATATTTAATGATAAATCCTTCGGGGATTGATACTGTCTCATATCATTCTCAATCCAGAACTAATCATAGGGACCTCTCTTCATTTATATATCTAAGGTGATCTAATCACAAATGATGAGAGTGCAATTTCCTTGTCACATAGTTAATTTGTACAACAACACTATGATCTGTACAAATAGTGACGCTATGGGTCATATTATCCAACAGCTCGTAATCTGATATATGCTTCGTACGGGGCAGACACTGTACCAGCCCCAGGCCTTGCATGTGATCATCCGATATTGGATTAAAATACGCAATACTACGTATACTACGCCTGATATAGATCACTTATTCCTGTAAGCGTATTTCTGGAGAATTGGGTAGGCATGGCGCTTTGCTAGAAGCCAACCTTGTCTTGTAAATTGGTACAAACGTAGTACTAGGTACTTACGTGTTCGGATAGTCCGACGACCGAATTTACTGCCAACATATCCGGGGATCTCATAGGTCGCTTCCCGAAGATTCACCGATGACGTATGACTCACACTTTAATTAATCTGGGATTAATTGATGAGAGAGAAAATTAATCTGGGATTAATTGCAGAGATATTTTATATGGGATAAAATATTAATTAACGAGAGACAACGATTAATTTGGAATTAATCGATAAAATAATATATTTGATATATTAAACGAAATTGGATTTCGACGCGGAATAAAATTAGATTTTAATTCGGGCGAACGAGTTAATTTAGAATTAATTCGTTAGCGACGTGAATAGTGATTTCGCTAGGTGTAATCATTTAATTGCGTCGCAACGGAAAATTCGTTAATTTGGAATTAGCGAACCCGAGCCCGAGAGTGTTTGCGAGCGCATTCGGATTTCGAATTCGAGTGCGGCATGCAAGTCACATCAAGCGTCAAATCACTAGTCGCATCAAGCGTCAAATCACATGTAACTTTGAGTGATGTGACAAGTTGTCACTTGATTGATTGAATGATGTGACTTGATGGAAGTGGTTGGAAAGCTTTTTGAAAGCTTGATTGACATATATTATTATTTTAATAATTGGTATATGTTTAATTTTTTTTGGAAAACAATTATCAAATACACATTTTCCTTTCTCTCTCTTTGGTTCACGAAATTTGAGCCAAAATTGCTCTTTTCTCACTCTCGGCCAACAGGCCATTTCTTCTTCTTTTCTTTCACTGGTTTGACCGTGAAACACAAAGGGAAGCAAGGGAAATTTGTGGAAAATTTCTTGAGTGCTAGCACACATAGGAGCCATACAAAGGTGATAGGGAACTCACTTCATGGCATGGAATCACAACACAAAATTTTGGAGCTTGATACACCCTTCAATGGCCGAATTTGGGGACATCATCACAGCCCACTGCCAAGCTTCTCAAAGGGCAGAAAAATAGTTTTTGTTGTCCACCGCATCGCTCAACCGATCCTTGTGAGTATTCCGCACCTCCTTGAATGTATTCACTTTGTATTTTCATTGCTTGATATTATCTTGGGATGCTTAGACAATTCCAAAAGTATGGACAAGACAGACATGAAGGAATTGAAGAAGGGCAAGGCTTTGACTTCAAATTTATTTGTCATAAATATGTTCACTACTAGTATTAAAATTGGATTTTAGATACTAAAAGTTGTACATAAATATGTACTGGTGTGCAGAATCTGCTATGAGTATGATACTGACTTCAATTGAGATTAATCTGCGAATTGGAAACGGGATGAAAGTCATTGTTTTAATCGTAGATACCTATGTTTAGGAACTACCCTTCGGGTACGTACTTAAATTAGGAAACTGTTATAATGTAACTAGTTTGACTAGAAACATTATCTCTATATCAGTGTTCAATCCGTTGCGGATGTACCTTTATATCCTAGAACACTAAAGTGTTTTATTTTATAAAGATGATATTGAGATAAACACATTAGATATGAATAACAGTATTTATATTTTGAATATGAATAAATCTCAAACATATAACATGACAAACAAATAGCTCAAACTGATTTAATCAGTTGAAACTTAAATGTGGCATTGTTTTCTGGGACACAACTAAACAAGACTCGTATATCCATACTTTCGAAGAGTGGATACTATGACAAATTTGATTCCATTCAAATAAAGTCTATGAATCTAGTTTATTGGGCAAAGTGCCTATAACACCTTTACTTGGTAAAAGTGCAAATGCCACTGATCTGTTAGCCCTTGTTCATAGTGACGTAGGTGGGCCCATATCTAACTAGGCTAGAGGTGGATATGAATATTTCGTGACCTTTACGGATGTCGCATCGCGTTATGGTTATGTGTCTCTTTTGAAACACAAATCAGAAACTTTTAAAGTTTCGACACGAAATAGACAAACAGATCGGCTAAAGTATTAAACCATCACGGTTAGACCATGATGAAAATACTTAAGCAATAAGTTTTTCAATACTTGAAAGAGTACAATATTCTTTCAACGAGGACTCCTCCCGGAACACGTCAATTTGACAGTATGTCCGAACTGAGTAACCGAATTTTGTTGGACATGATAAGGTTGATCATGAGTCGCTCTGAGCTACCATTTCCTTCAACTGATAAGCTTTAAACAGTGCAGAACTTATTTAGAATAAGGTTCCATATAATCTGTTTGACAGATTTCATATTAGATATGAACAGGAAAGAAACTGGGTTTCTCATTCTTGATGATTTGGCAATGCTAGGCATATGTTTGGATGATACCAAACTAGAACCCAAATCGGATAAGTGTCAATTGTAGGTTATCCTAGGGAAACCAAAGTATAGTACTTATACAACTCACAAGAGAACAATATAATTGTTGCTCACCATGCGGTTTTCCTAAAAGGATTACCTATATGCAGTGGTAAGTGGGAGGAAAGTAAAACTCGATGAAAATCGGAGTAATACTGTTCCAGGCACCGATTCTTTAATGGAACACAAATAGTTCATGAAAGATGAAACTATACCAATAATCTTCGAATACACAAGAACCACGTAAGTCGGAGAGAGTCAGAAAGCAACCTAGGGTACGGGTTTCTGATCTCACCTCATAAAGATGTCAATCTTATTAAGATATACCAACTGACTACGTATGAGGAAGTGATACAAGGTATCGACTCCCTATTTATGGCAAAATGTCATGAAATCCGAAATGGATTCCATGTAAATCAACTATGTTTGGACACTAGTTGATGTACCGCAAGGCATTGTGCCTATTGGTACTATATAAGTCTTCAATGAAGACATATATGGAAGGCAACATACCAACGTACTAAGCTGGGCTAGTAGCGAAAAGGTATCGTTATCAACATTGTGTTGATTACGACGAAACCTTTTACTTGTTGCCACGGTATATCCATTTGGATAATTCTTGCTGATGCTGCATGTTTCATTTATGAAATATGACAGCTTAACGGGAAAATCTCTTTCCTTAAACGGAAACCTTTTGGAGGATGTTTACAACATCCTGACGGTTTTGGTCGTACCATAACAAGCAAACTAGGTTTTCAGGTTATTCGATCCATGTATGGATTGAAGCAAGCATTACATTCTTGGAATTATCGTTTTGATGTAATCATAATGGTATATGATTTAATTCAAAACGGAAATGATTCTTGTGTATATAAGGAGGTTAGTGGGAGCGCACTGATGAGTGATATTTATATCACTATTTCCCACTCATTTAACTTAATATTTTGTATAGTTTCTTGAGTTTTATGAACGTTTTGATGTGTTTTATTGTTATCTTGCAGATAAATAAAGTTTGGACAGCACTGGAGGCAATTTGGGGCAAAACCGGACAAAAATGCGTCAACAGGGATATTTTAGTCTTCTGCGCGTCGCGACGCTGGAACACTGCGCGCCGCGACGCCCAGCGTGAGCCGAATCTGCTAACATGCGCCTGGTCAACGGTCAACAATTTGAGAAGTTTTGACTTTGCTAAAATGCGCCGTGCCACGTGTCACCATCACATCCCATCTGCTAACATGCGCCGTGCCACGTGTCATCATCATATGCTGCCGACACTCAGACTTGACACGTGTCGCCTCGTCATCAGCCACATCATCGGTCAACAAGTCAACCTTGCCACGTGTCATGCCACATCATCGTCCACGTCAGCAGGTCAACCGAGTCAACTTGCCACGTCAGCCTCAGCCAATCACAACTTGACACGTGTCGCCACGTGTCGCAATCCTATTGTGCCGACAATTGCAACACACGTCATCGCCATGTCATCGCCACGTCAGCGCCACGTCAGCATGACGTCATCAATGACGTCATCACAATAATTGAGTCTTAGCCGCCTTGACACGTGTCGCGTGAATAGTCAGCCGCCTTGCTACGTGTCGCCTTCTCATGTGCCACGTCGACAATCCAGCGTCGCGACGCTGAGGTCCTTGGCGTCGCAACGCGCGAACAGTGAAAAATATTTCTATAAATACTGCGCGAATTTCAGAATTAGTAAACCTTTCTCTCTCTTGATTTCTCTCTCTAGAGAGAGTTTCTCTCTCTAGAATTTTTATTTTTATTTTTTTTAGTTTTTTTTTATTTTTAGTTTTGTAAATAATTTAATTACTTTTTGTAATAATAGTAATTTAATTTTTACTTTTTACAGTTTTTACTATTCACCATGTTGAAGTAACTTTTTCAGCTAGGGTGAAAGGTAATTCTTTTACTGTTACTATTTAGATTAATCTCCCTTAAAAATAATATATTACTATTTAAAATATTGACTTAATAAGGGATACCGCTATATTGGTCGGTTGGTAATTTAATTTTAATCTGGTTTAAACCTGACTAATCACGGATACCGCCAGACTGGTCGGTTGGTAAATTTATTTTTGGTTCCGCCTTAATGGCTGGTTGGACTTAATTTGACTTAATCAGGATACCGCCAGACTGGTCGGTTGGTAAATTTATCACAAGTTTATATATTATTTTATGGGAGATATCTAAATTAGTAGTGGTAAAAGTAATTCTTTTTACCTTAGCATTTTATTTTATTGTAATTTACTTTTCAGCTTTTACTTTTGTCTTTTACTTTTATGAATTTACTAGTCCTAGTTATGTGTTAGTTAATTAGGGGTTGTGATGACTTTTAATATCACCGGTTTATAAGGGATTATTTTATAGTTGGGTAATTTAAAGGTTTATTTATTAAGTCTTAAGCTTAATGCTTCTTGTTGTCTGATCACCAATAAGATTGATATGGTAAATCTAAAATGAACTAGACATAGGGATTTTAGGTTTCAGCCTTAGACTTAATAGCCCACGATCTTCCTTGAGGATAGATAACCCTTTAATAGATTTCCTTACAGGATAGGAATATACCTGTCGGGCGGGGGTAGCCATAATTGGAACTTAACCTTAATGAATCCAGATAATTTGATTGACATAGACATATGGTTCAATTGAGTTAAACTGGGTATTTGTGTCTGACCATCGACAGAGGCTTACACATAATTTAGTGTTCCAGGTTAATAAATCAATATATTACCAACTTTAAGATAACCACTTCATCTTTAAAATGATATTAAAAGAAATCACAACCCTAGATCTTTGTATCTTTTGTTATTTTCCTTAGTATTTTCTTTTATCTTTTTATTTATTTATTTAGCAAATCTACAATCAACCAAATCAATCAAGCAATCAATTCTATTCTCCCATTAATTAGATATTTGTAAATAAATAGATTCAATAATTAATAACAACAGTAGGAATTAAGTCCTCGTGGGATCGATATTTTTATACTACTTGAACGATACGTGCGCTTGCGTTATACGTATGTGTTTACGCCGGTCAAGTTTTTGGCGCCGTTGCCGGGGACTTATATTTCTTGAGTTGTTAATTTTGAAGCTATCTAATTTACTTGTATCTAATTTTCTTTATTTTTATCTGTAATTTTATTTCTTTCTTTTGATTTCAGGTGACTTAAAATGGAACACTACTGGGAGATTGAGAGACTACGTGCTTTACAAGAAGATACACCCCACATCTGGGAGCAACAGTCCGGTTTTCTGAGGCCTGTTGTCGTGCCCAACAATTATCACTGGATACCAGAATCAAACAATACTACATTTGCTCAACAGAACTCAATGTGGAGATGTGACATATGTAATGGTAACCACCCAAGCGATTATTGCGAATACAACTACCATCCAGGGTGGCAGAACTATCAAGATCTTACATGGTACGAAGAACCATCACATTTCAGAGAGCCACATTTTTCATCTTATCCACCATCTTCCTTCGATCCTTATCAAGAACCAGAATTATCCGAGGAAGATCAAATGATTCACATGTTCAAAGAACAGACAGCTCAATTTGATGCACAAATTCAGAGTCAAACAGAATCCATACAGAGAATGACAGATCAGATCAGACAATTCACAGAAAATCAGAACTATATACCTCAAGAACCATTCTCAGATGACACTGATGAAGCCTTCGAGTACCAATCATTTCACAATGACATTTCAACAGAGGAGGAGGCTGAGCAGTATCAACAACCAGAGGTATCAGTTCAGGAACTTGAACCGGCAAAGTCTCGATTTGATTTTTATTTTTCAGATTCTGACGATGATGAAGCTGATATATTTGTACCAACTGCATCAAAAGTTGAGGATGGAATTCTGTATCCTCAAAATGAAGATCTTGGAGAATGTTTTGCACAAATGTTTGAAGAAGATCAACTTGAGCCAATCAATTCACCCGAATCAGAGGATGAAGACCTAATGTCTCACTCATCTTTTCATCCTCAGGTGGAGCAAGAAACAGAGCAAATGAGGAGCAAGCAGTATAAGAAATAAAGAAACAGAGCATTATAGATCGAGCAAGAAAAACATCGCTGTTTTGGGGAGTGCAAATCAAAGATATCACCCAAAAGCTTGACAGAATGGAACTCCATTCCAAGTCAAACACCATACGAGACCTCCTGATTTTCTTTCTTTCTTTGCAGGAACCACTGGAGCAACAAAGATTAAAAAGGTGGCACAAGCACTGAATGAGACAAAATATTTTTTGCCGCTTTACCGTTGGAAGAGACCCTTCAAAAGCAACGCTCACGGGATTGTCTTTAATCGGACATCCAAAACGACATTGAAACCTCCTTAACATATGGATTTCAGTCACGTCTGGCTGAAGACGAAAAATTTAGCGCTAGCAGGGAGGCAACCCATGCAATTTTATTGTAATTTAATTTGTGTGAACTTTTTATTTTTTGTGTTAGTTTTGCAGGAAAAATAAAAACGGATTTTTCAGGACAAAGCAAGCCAGTGCAAGCGGGATTTTCAAAATAAAATTTGACAAAATCACGAAGATACAAAGTTGATCCAGGAGACAACCGAGTAAAAAGACACTTCTTAAGAGGCGTCCCTATGGATTTATCCGTCACAAGACATGGTTTTGCCAAAAAAAAAAAAAAAAAAAATCCCGAGTCAAAACCCTAACCCTAAAGGACCGAGTGTCGCGACGCTAGGCAATTTTTGGCGTCGCGACTCTGACTCAAAAACAGAACATAAGCAGAGGCACCACATATCTCATTTTTACTTCTTCTTCTTCCTCAAACACCTCCAACAGCTGCAACCATCTCACCAGAACCACCACCACCTCCAACCGTGAGCAAACCAATCACCACCCACCACGCACGATCCAGCCATTGCCGAGATCTACCACAAACCGAGAACCTCCACAGCAACCCCCATCGTGAACCTCCATTGTTAACCATCACCTTCGCCACAAGCCGAAACCACCCAGATCTCACCATTTTCTCTCAAATCTCCACCACCACCGAAACCGCAAGAGTCTTCACCAACCAAGATCCAGCCACCACAAGCCGAGATCCACACCGTGAGCAACCACCGCGAGCCACCCTTGCCTTGACTCAACCGCGAGCCAACGAATCAAATCGGCCTTCCATCGACCAAACAGCAGCTGAAACCGGAAGTCATCACCTGCGACTAAACTGAGACAAACCAGCCCATTGCCGAGCCAAATTGCCACTGTCTTGCCGAATATTAGCCACCACCGTCGCAAACCGGAACCAAGCCATCCTTGCCGAGAACCTCCTTCACCATCACTGCCAACCAAATACACTGCCGAGAGTACCACTGCCAAAATCAGAATTTGAAAATACGGTAATAATTTGAAAAAATTGATTTGGTAATTGGGTAAATTGAAAAATTGAATTGTGAATTGGTTGACTGTGAATTTTGAATTGCGAAGTGTTGGATTGTGGATTAATTTGATTCGTAGATTGTGGGGGCGAAGAGTTGAATTGGGGGTGTTTATGGCATTTGATAGATTTAGGTTGTGTTGGATAATCAAAAATTCAGGGGAGACTCTGCCAGATTTTTCTGAAAAATACCAAAGTTGGGATTTGATTGGTAATAATTTTTTTTAGGGTGAATTTTGGGGAAATTTTGAGATTTTAGAGGTGATTCTGCCAAAATTTTTAATGAAAAATGGTCAAATAACAATCGTGGTAAGAATCGTAATTTGGAAATAAATCTTAATCGGTAATTTTTCTTATCGGTAATTTTTCCTGTAAAATTTCAGCTGATCAGGTATTACCTTCTAACTCTTCTTCTACTGTTTAAGACATTGGGGACAATGTCTCATTTAGGTTTGGGGGAGGGAATTAGTTGATTAATTCTTTTTTGTTTTTAGTTTGTATGTGTTTTTTTTTTAGTCCAAAATTTTTCGAAAAATACAAAAAAATTGAAAAATTTTCAAAAATTACAAAAATATTTTGCATTTTTCGTATTTCTGTTTTGACTAAAAAGGTGAAATTGGTGAGAGGTAGCTGAGTAAGGAGTTTTCACTCCTGATACGTATCTCAAACCATTTATTTCAAAACAAGTTAATTTTTGTTTATTTCCTTTTAAATTATTTAATTTGTGAATTCTCCATAAATCTGACTAAAATGAATCTTCATATGTTCAGTTGACAGGTATTATGAACTTACATGGAAACATACGGACATGAGCTAAAATTGAAAAGTTTGTAATATTCCGTACTATAGTTTAATTGGAGGAAGCATCTCTAAATAGTGATGGAGTAAAAAAAAAAAAAAAAAAAAATAAAAAATAAAAAACGTCTGAGATCCGAGTTATTAAGTCTGTAAGGGTGTTATAACACCTAGTGCCCTAAAACCAACTGGTTTGGGAGTCACTGGCCCAAAGCTCGTTACATGGATCGAAGATGCTGCAAAAATATATATATTTGAAGTCTGAGTAATTAAGTTCGTAGGGGTGTCTTAACACCTGGTGCCCTAAAGCCAACTGGTTTGGGAGCCACCGACCCAAAGCTCGCTACATAGACGGAAGGTATTGTATATAAATAAAAAGTCAAAATCAGAAAAATCAAAGAAAAAATCAGAAAAATCAAAAAATTATTCCATTGCTACAAAAAGGTGTGAAATCTGATAGAACTTTAGGACAAAAATATTACTCTCTTATCAACTGCACTTATGACTGTTGTGGGCAAAAATGAGTTGATTAATATTTTGTTGGCTGTGTATATGGAGAATGGTAAAAATAATCGGAGAATTTACTTATTCGGTAATTTAGAAAGAAACAAAACAACTAGTAACTTGGAATAGAATTTTCACCTGATTAGTCACTAATTTCTTTATTCTCTTTTCTCTTATCTTTTTGCTTTTGTGTGCATTAGTTTTAATACATTTTTACTTTTGTAAAATGTTTGTGGGTATCATTGTTGTAAACCCTCACGAGACTACAACTCGTCCACTAGGGACACCTAGGGGTTTAAAGGCTTGTTGCATATGCTAAATGCAATCGTGATCCCTACGAAAATGGCTTAGTTAAATTTTGTTATGTTATTTTATTTTGTATTTTGCTCGAGGACTAGCAAAATGTTAGGTTTGGGGGTGTGATGAGTGATATTTATATCACTATTTCCCACTCATTTAACTTAATATTTTGTATAGTTTCTTGAGTTTTATGAACGTTTTGATGTGTTTTATTGTTATCTTGCAGATAAATAAAGTTTGGACAGCACTAGAGGCAATTTGGGGCAAAACCGGACAAAAATGCGTCAACATGGATATTTTAGTCTTCTGCGCGTCGCGACGCTAGAACACTGCGCGCCGCGACGCCCAGCGTGAACCGAATCTGCTAACATGCGTCTGGTCAACGGTCAACAATTTGAGAAGTTTTGACTTTGCTAAAATGTGTCGTGCCACGTGTCACCATCACATCCCATCTGCTAACATACGCCGTGCCACGTGTCATCATCATATGCTGCCGACACTCAGACTTGACATGTGTCGCCTCGTCATCAGCCACATCATCGGTCAACAAGTCAACCTTACCACGTGTCATGCCACATCATCGTCCACGTCAGCAGGTCAACCGAGTCAACTTGCCACGTCAGCCTCAGCCAATCATAACTTTACACGTGTCGCCACGTGTCGCAATCCTATTGTGCCGACAATTGCAACACACGCCAGCGCCACGTCATCACCATGTCATCGCCACGTCAGCGCCACGTCAGCATGACGTCATCAATGACGTCATCACAATAATTGAGTCTTAGCCGCCTTGACACGTGTCGCGTGAATAGTCAGCCGCCTTGCTACGTGTCGCCTTCTCATTGTGCCACGTCGACAAATCCAGCGTCGCGACGCGCGAACAGTGAAAAATATTTCTATAAATACTACGCGAATTTCAGAATTATGTAAACCTTTCTCTCTCTTGATTTCTCTCTCTAGAGAGAGTTTCTCTCTCTAGAATTTTTATTTTTATTTTTTTTAGTTTTTTTTTATTTTTAGTTTTGTAAATAATTTAATTACTTTTTGTAATAATAGTAATTTAATTTTTACTTTTTACAGTTTTTACTATTCACCATGTTGAAGTAACTTTTTCAGCTAGGGTGAAAGGTAATTCTTTTACTGTTACTATTTAGATTAATCTCCCTTAAAAATAATATATTAACTATTTAAAATATTGACTTAATAAGGGATACCGCTATATTGGTCGGTTGGTAATTTAATTTTAATCTGGTTTAAACCTGACTAATCACGGATACCGCCAGACTGGTCGGTTGGTAAATTTATTTTTGGTTCCGCCTTAATGGCTGGTTGGACTTAATTTGACTTAATCAGGATACCGCCAGACTGGTCGGTTGGTAAATTTATCACAAGTTTATATATTATTTTATGAGAGATATCTAAATTAGTAGTAGTAAAAGTAATTCTTTTTACCTTAGCATTTTATTTTATTGTAATTTACTTTTCAGCTTTTACTTTATGTCTTTTACTTTTATGAATTTACTAGTCCTAGTTATGTGTTAGTTAATTAGGGGTTGTGATGACTTTTAATATCACCGGTTTATAAGGGATTATTTTATAGTTGGGTAATTTAAAGGTTTATTTATTAAGTCTTAAGCTTAATGCTTCTTGTTGTCTGATCACCAATAAGATTGATATGGTAAATCTAAAATGAACTAGACATAGGGATTTTAGGTTTCAGCCTTAGACTTAATAGCCCACGATCTTCCTTGAGGATAGATAACCCTTTAATAGATTTCCTTACAGGATAGGAATATACCTGTCGGGCGGGGGTAGCCATAATTGGAACTTAACCTTAATGAATCCAGATAATTTGATTGACATAGACATATGGTTCAATTGGGTTAAACTGGGTATTTGTGTCTGACCATCGACAGAGGCTTACACATAATTTAGTGTTCCAGGTTAATAAATCAATATATTACCAACTTTAAGATAACCACTTCATCTTTAAAATGATATTAAAAGAAATCACAACCCTAGATCTTTGTATCTTTTGTTATTTTCCTTAGTATTTTCTTTTATCTTTTTATTTATTTATTATTTAGCAAATCTACAATCAACCAAATCAATCAAGCAATCAATTCTATTCTCCCTTTAATTAGATATTTGTAAATAAATAGATTCAATAATTAATAACAACAGTAGGAATTAAGTCCTCGTGGGATCGATATTTTTATACTACTTGAACGATACGTGCGCTTGCGTTATACGTGTGTGTTTACGCCGGTCACGCACTGACAATAAATGTCCTATATAATTATAATACATCATTTCTTGGAAATGATATTCCCATAAAATAATCGGTGAAAGCTTGGCTTTCATGAAAATTTTCCGTAGAATCTTGGGAGAAACAACATTTATTCAAGGAATAAAGATCCACTGGGATAGATCTAAAGGTTGTTAACACTCTCCGAGAATTCATACATTGAAAAATATACGCGACCTGGTATCTCATACGCTTTGAGCATATGGATTCACAATCGGGGCAATCCAAGTGATAGTCACTGGATTGATATTAAGAACATATTTAGTATCTTAGAGAACTAAAGATGCTATCTTAAACTGTAGAGAATGAGAACTTGAAGTGACTGGGATCATTGCTGCAAGTTTCCTAAACCGATAAAACGACTATTAGTCGTAACAACGGTACTATACAGTTTGAATATCAGAACAGTGAGCTGGAAATCTTCCAAGCAAGATACTGTTACCGAATAAACAACAAAAGCGGGTTATTATTGCAGCTGAGGCAGTAATAGAATCCATTTGGGTCGATAATAAATCTAATTAGATTAGATATAGTTCTGTTAGCAGCTGTGCTAGGCTACAGCGCAGGCTAAAGAATTAATGGTCTCATCAACGATCCAGATATATACTTCGACTATTCATCTGATTCGTTCGGATCATACATCGAGGCGATGTGATGATCGAATAAATCGCATTTGATGATAATCATGAAAATCCGCTAACGAAAGTCTTTCCTCAACAGAAGCTTGAGCGAACCGTATATAGTTCGGGTGTAGGACACTTGAGTGACTGGCTATAGGCCAAGTGGGAGATTGTTGGACAGTTATGACCCATAGCGTCACTATTTGTACAAATCATGGTGTTGTTGTACAAATTAACTATGTGACAAAGGAAATTGCACTTTTATCATTTGTGATTAGATCACCAAGATATATAAATGATAAAAGGTCCATATGATTAGTTCCTGGATTGAGATGATATGAGACAGTATCAATCCGCAAAGGTTTAATCATTAAATATCCCTAGTCAGAGTATTATCGAGATTGGACATCGATAATGCGAAAAAGACTAGTATTACACTTGTGCGCATTGTGAGGGCATAACGGCATAGTTCTCATATATTTGGGTATAGGATACTCATGCAAGTGTAATAGGAGGTTGTGTTTACCGATGGTACGGAAACAACTTCACTCTGGATAGACCCCTCGGAATTCCATTGGTAGTATGACTATGTGTATATGGAAGTCCGAAATCAGGGTAGGTGTATTTGGTCTAGCATGTGACATCCGATACTGGATCGATATACGCAATACTACGTATACTACGCCTGATATAGATCACTTATTTCTGTAAGGATATTTCTGGAGAATTGGGTAGGCATGACACTTTGCTAGAAGCCAACCTTGTCTTGTAAATCGATAAAAAAGTAGTACTAGGTACTTACGTGTTCGGATAGTCCGACGACCGAATTTACTGCCAACATATCCGGGGATCTCATGGGTCGCTTCCCAAAGATTCACCGATGACGTATGACTCGTACTTTATTAATCTAGGATTAATTAGATGAGAGAGAAAATTAGTCTGGGATTAATTGCGGAGATATTTTATCTGGGATAAAATATTAATTAAAAGAGAGAAAATGATTAATTTGCAATTAATCGATAAAATAATATATTCGATATATTATACGAAATTGGATTTTGACGCAGAATTGAAATTGGATTTTAATTCGAGCGAACGAGTTAATTTAGAATTAATTCGCTAGCGATGTGAATAGTGATTTTGCTAGGCATAATTATTTAATTGCGTCGCATCGGAAAATTCGTTAATTTGGAATTCGTTAATTTGGAATTACAGGCGCACTCGCGTTTCAAATTCAAGTGCGGCCCACAAGTCACATCAAGCGTCAAATCGCTAGCCATATCAAGCGTCAAATCACTTGTCAATTTGAGTGATGTGATGTGTAGTCCTTGTGATGTGAATAGTTGATGTAGTTGTTGGATGGCTTAAAGCCTTTGACTTTTGGAAAGCCAAATTTTTGGTAAATGAATTTTGAAATTCATTAAAGTGTATTAGATACACAAATTCATCCAACAACCAACACATTCTCTCTTCTTTCTCCTTCCCTCTTCTCAGGCCCAAGGGGCTGTTTCTTCTTCTTCTTCTTCTTCATTTCACTGGTTTCACCGTGAGTTATAGAATAAGCAATGGTGATTTTCGCGGAAAAAATTACCGAGTGCTAGAACACTTCCGGAGTCTTGCGAAGGTGATAGGGAAACCCACCCGTGGGCAAGGAATTCACACCAAGCTTGGAGCTTGGGGATGACCGAAAATGGAACAATTTTGGAGGACAAAATCTGCACTTTGCCGTGAGCTTCCAAGGAGGGAAGAAAAGTTTCTTTCTTCGTCACATCACTCAACCGCTCAATGTAAGTATTCCGCAACTTCTTTGATGTATTCGCACTTTTGTTTCATTGCTTTATTCGATCCTCGGGACCGTAGAAACTCCAACATTAGGCACATTCATATTCATGTTCATGTTCCTCTACTTATGCAGTGCTAGGCCCCACTAAGTAGGTTTCACGCCCTCAGGTTACGATACTGATGAGATTTTCATGACAAGTTATTTTTCAGCATGTGATTTTAAGTATAAGTTTTGGATTCAGGTTTAGCTCATGCTATAATTTTTAGTCACGTTTACGTTTTACATTTTCAAATATTTTACAATCATGATCACAATTTTCAGTTCCAGAGTACAATTTCAAGTCGCATTTATGGTTTCAAGTCATGTTTTAGTGTTCAAGACATGTATACTGTTTTTAGATCACGTTTATAGATACATCTAATGATTAGAGTTTAAGATTTTCATGTACAGTTAAGTTTGCATTATGTTTCTTCAGTTTATAGTCATGATTATGTTTCAGTTTATAATTGTGTTTTCAAGTTATGTTCACACTTTACAAGCTTAAATTCATGGTTGTAGTTTTTAGTCACGCTCATGGTTTATGTTCATGAACACATGTTCAACTCATGATTATAATTTTAAGTTTCCAGTTTACAGTCATGTATGTAGTTACAAGTTTGTGATATATTTTCAGCTCATGTTTACAATTTCCGTATTCACGATACGATTTACGAATCATGCCTACAATTTTCAAGTCATGTCATGTTTTCAGTTTATAGTATATATTACAGTTAGTAGTTCATGGTCACAGGTTATTAACAATGATTACATATTTTCCGTTCATGTTAAGGTTATGCTTCATGTTTAAGGTTACAGTAAATGATTTATAATATAAGTTTTAAGATCTCCGACATATGTCCACGACCTTGTAAGTTTATGTCTTCAAGAATCTAAATTACAGATGATGTTATTCATGCAATTATGTACCTTTATGTTTTACTTTCATTTTAAGCATTTATTCACTAGGTCGTTCATACGACTTACTTCTCTATTTTCAGTTTTGCGTTGCAGGATTTCATGCATGTAGAGGACAAACTTTGGAGAGGATGGACACTAACCACAGTCATTAGGATCAGTCTTTGGGTTCACAGTGTCAGGGGTCCGCACATTTATATAATTTTCAAGTAAAGCCACGAGGTCGAGTTATGCATGCATGTATATAACATGATGTATAAAGTATATTTTCATGTAATTTATGTGCATTGTATAGCAGTCATGCATGCATTCAGAATAGATCATTCAGTTACGAATAATGACATGTCACGCATGTTAACGTCATGAGGCTCAGATAGATGGTAATGCCATCTCTTAACAGTCACGTCCTGAGTAAACCGGGATATGACAAATATGTTTTTTCATAATTTTCCCTATATTGATGATTATTGTTATTATGAATTTGTTGTTATTTGAGTTGTAGGCGTGATCACCATATTACTTAAATATGAGTAGTACTAATTGCAATAAACATCATATCCAATTGGGTTTTTTAGCATATTGTAAACAATATCATGAATTCCTAATTATTAACAATCAATATATATTAGGGTTCGTGTGGATCCACCTAATAATTATCATAAAACTTCATAGGTTTTTGCATGTTCACATTCGCTTAGATATCATAGGAGAGTTGCATGTTGAAATATTTTTGATGGACCGACATCATGGCCATTGGATAAATTAGAAGAATTGACCATCACAATAAATGAGAAATTGGATTAACATATTATGAGTAGTTATAAGGGATTAGTGACGATGAAATCAAAAAACCTAGTGTTCATCATTATTTATATAATCAAACTTAATCATTTTGTTTTGTTTACTTATTGCTATTTAAATTTTAGTCCAAATAATCATTCAACACATTATTTACTTTTCATACTTGCTTTTAAGATAGTTTCAAATAATTTAGTTTATAATTCACAATTACTAGTTCCTTGTGGGATCAATAATCTGGCTTGCATAAATCTTTACTACAATAAATTCGTACAATTGCTAGCCTTAAAACAAGAGGTATAATTTAGGTAATTAAATTGCGTAACAGATTTTTGACACCGTTATCAGGGAGTTTAGATTAATTTAAAATTCTTAATAATTAAGTTTTTTAGCAACTTTAATTTCAAATTTTAGTTTATTTTTTAATCCTTTTACTTGCTTTCAATTGCATCCTTCTAGGTGCTTTTGTAATACAATTGCTTTAGCACAAGTTCCCATTGCACGCGAGAATAATTATTTACCTTAAAGGATAAAGAAGAATCGTGGCTCATATCTTTACCGGTGAGAATAATTACTACATTGGTAGATTTTGTTAGGGAACGGTATCATTAAACGAAAACTAACATGCATCAATCAAATCAAATCAAAACACAATAATGGATTCAAATCTATATAAATCTTAAATCTTAGAGAATAAGAAAAACCTGGAAAATTGTAAATTATGATTAAAAAATGAATCCAAGTTGAGATGTCTCTGTCCTTAAGAACTTATTAGCCTCCGTCTCGCTGCTCTACGAATGCAATGTGGCTAACGTTCTCCCAGGATTCCTTGGATACCTCTTGTTCAAGGGGCACTCCTTAACAAGATCTTGAACTAGGAAGAATGGTGGAAACTCTTTTGACTCAAAAGAAAAGACTCTTTTTAACTATGTATGAGACTTCTAATTTATGTTATGGATTCCTTAGAATGAACATGAAGGCTCCTATATAAAGGCATGGAAAGGTGCCTTAAGGGCACCATTTGGCTTGGGGTGTAACCCTCCAAAGGATTATACCCTATCCATGCACCATTTTGAGCCTAGAAGTGTTTTATTCTAATTTGGAGGACATGTCCCTACAGTTTGTGCCCTTCCCATAGGACACCACCCAATGGACATGACCCTCCTCCATCCAAACTTAATATATAGAGAATTTACAACAATCCCCCATAATTCTCTAAATATTCATGCAGACACTTAAGAGAGTTTCCGTGAACTAAAACTGCATCGAAATAGGTAGCTTTCGCCTTGAATCTTTCATAATGAATGACAATCGGATTTACCTGGCGAACCAGTGACCCATAGTCTTGAACTGTTCCACCGTTGGTGTAAACCAAGACAATTGCCAATACACAGCTTTACTTCGACCATTTATTGTTCTACGGTTGTGTTCTTTTCAGCCGTGAACATTGGTCTTGGATTCATCAAGCACTTTATGGAAATCAGCCTGTAAAATCCCATGGAAACAGCCTCACTTTTTACTTGAAATAGGTGATCTACTATGAAGAGGTAATATGTCTTTACCCCCATTAGGACTCATCTCATAATATAGTGATCATTAAAAGCCTTAGCTTAGCCTATCCTTGACAGACAGCACTCTGCGTCATTATCGGAATGGGAAAGAGTATAAAACTCTACAGTGCTTGTTTTGAATTGCACAATGTTTCAGTTATCCCTTTTGAACCTAGATATTGGGATCTCCAGTCAGCTAGGTTGGGTTTCCACAGTGATAATTCTTAATTTATAGGCTTCAAACCCATTCCCCTCAATGACTTCTCAACTTGCTCTTTAGGTAAACCTTTAGTAAGTGGATCCGCTAGGTTTTCCTTTGATTTCACATAATCTATCGATATTATGCCACTCGAGAGCAGTTGTAGTATGGTATTATGTCTGCGACGTATGTGTCAAGACTTACCATTATACATTATACTTTAGGCTATCCCAATAGCCGATTGACTATCACAATGTATGCTTATCCCTGGCACTGGTTTGGGCCAATTAGGAATATCCTCCAGGAAATTTTGAAGCCATTCCGCTTCTTCCGCTGTTTTGTCTAATACTATGAACTCAGATTCCATAGTAGACCGAGCAATACATGTTTGCCTCGAGGATTTCCATGACACTGCTGCATCACCAAGTGTGAAAACAAATCCACTCGTAGATTTGGAATCCACTGTATCAGATATCCAGTTAGCATCGATGTATCCCTCTAGAACAAACACGATATCTTGTATAATGTAGACTATATTTTGAAGTTTCTCTCAAATACCTCAAAACTCTTACTATAGCTTTCCAGTGGTTATATCCTGGATTGCTCGTATATCTGCTAAGCCTATTTACAGCTTGAGTGATATCAGGTCGTGTGCAATTAATGAGATACATTAGGCTTCCGATGATTCTCGAATACTCTAATTGCGATACGCTCGACTCAGTATTCTTTGATAAATGATGAGTTAGGTCTACAGGAGTTCTAGCCACATTTAAATCTCCTTTGTTATATTTCTCAAGTATCTTCTCCACATAGTGAGTCTGAGATAATATATACCCTTCTGATGTTCTAGAAATCTTAATTCCTAAGATCACATCAGCTACTCCAAAATCTTTCATATCAAATTTGCTGGTCAACACTTTCTTGGTAGACTGAATCATCTCATGATTACTACCAATTATCAACATATCGTCTACGTAGAGACACACAATGACATATCCTTTTTGAGTTGATTTGGTGTACACACACTTATCACACTCATTGATTTTGAATTCACTTGACAACATCTCTTTGTCAAATTTTTCATGCCATTGCTTAGGTGCTTGCTTTAATCCGTACAAGGATTTTACAAGTTTGTACATCTTCTGTTCTTGTCCAGGAACATCGAAACCTTCTGGTTGTTCCATGTAAATCTCTTCATCCAGTTCGCCATTTAAGAATGTCGTCTTTACATCCATTTGATATATTTCAAGACCAAATATAGCTGCTATGGCTATGAGTATTCTTATTGATGTGATACGAGTCACTGGTGAATATGTGTCAAAGTAATCAAGGCCTTATTTTTGTCTATAACCTTTTATGACAAGCCTTGCCTTGTACTTATCTATTGATCCATCCGGTTTCATCTTCCGTTTGAATATCCATTTGTAGCCCAGTGGCCTACAACCTGGAGTAAGATCAACCAACTCCAAAGTATGTTTTGTAGGATGGAATCAATCTCACTGTTGATAGCCTATTTCCACAAGGATGCCTCCGATGAAGATATTGCTTCTTTATAGCTCTGACGCTCATTTTCTAACAAGTATGTCAGAAAATCGGGTCCAAATAACTTAGACGTTCTTGCTCTTTTTCTACGTCTAGGTTCAATTGTCTCAATATTTTCACGTTGATCTGACTCTTGGTCAACCTGATCATTATCTTTGACAGTATCAATAGTTCTTTAGTGAGACTTTGTTCTTTGTCTTTCGTTACAAGGAAATGTCTCTTCAAAAATATCGCATTCTTTGACTCAATTATCATATTCGGATTGATGTCAAGAATCTTAGATTTGTGTACCAAG
The DNA here is from genome assembly GCA_019454045.1 of Zanthoxylum bungeanum. Classification (NCBI taxonomy): domain Eukaryota; kingdom Viridiplantae; phylum Streptophyta; class Magnoliopsida; order Sapindales; family Rutaceae; genus Zanthoxylum; species Zanthoxylum bungeanum. Next base: position 36,572 of record SKCR01030715.1, on the reverse strand, counting down.
AATCGATACACACTACTGTTGTGAGAATATCCAATGAATATACAGTCAATAGTTTTGGGTCATATTCTAACATTCTTAGGTTTAGGAACCATTACTTTGGTAAGACACCCCACACTTTCAGATATTTGTAGGAAGGTACGTGACATTTCCACAACTCATATAGTATCTTGTCCAATCTTCTGTGTGGAAGCTTGTTCAAAACATAGTTGGCGAAAAGCAAGGCATCCCCCCACAAGTTCTGGGGTAAACCAGAGCTTGTAGACATGGCGTTCATCATTTCCTTCAACGTTCAGTTTTTGCGCTCAACATCCCGTTTTGTTGAGGTGAATAATGAGAAGTAGTTTCGTTAATAATTCCATAATTGGAACAATATTCACCAAATGGTGACACATATTCACCACCTTTATCACTTCTGATTCTTTTGATTTTCTTGCCAAGTTGATTTTCAACTTCGTTCTTATAGTGTGTAAAGCTCTCATAGCTTCATCTTTGCTCCTCAGCAAATACACATAAAAAAATCTTATGATATCATCGATAAAAGTGACAAAGTACTTTTTACCGCCTATTGTTTGCACAATATTCATATCACACACATCAGTGTGTACAAGTTCCAAGAGTTCAAAACATCGTTCTATGGAATGGAATGATGCTCTATGCATTTTTGCTTCAACACATGCCTCATTTATGTTGGTTATCAATTGCAAATTTTGGTATAAGGTCCATGTTAATTAATTTACGCATCGTATCATAATTAACATGTCCTAACCTCTCATGCCATACATTTTGTGACTCAATAATATAAGCGGAAGTTGTAGCTTTATTATTAGCACTGTGTCGATTGACAGTCATTACATTGAACTTGAAAATGCCCTCAGTGAGGTATCATTTTCCTACATAGACATCATTTTTGGTCAATTTAAACTTGTCAGAAACAAATACAAGCTTAAAGCCATTCTTGCTAAGGAGAGAGCCCGAGACCAAGTTCTTCCGAATATTAGGAACATGCAAAATATTTTTTAATGTAAGCTCATTTCTGGATGTCATCTTTAGAACCATTGTGCCTTGTCCAACCACTCTAGAGGTAGACGAGTTTCCCATTGTCAGATGATCGCCACCATCGACCTTTTGATACGAGGAAAACATCTTGCTATCAGCACAAATATGACAAGTAGCCCCATTGTCTACCCATCATTCTCTCGGATTCCCAACCAAGTTATCTTCAGTTACTACTGTTGAGAGGTTCATCTCTGAAATCTCATCAGTCAGCTGCTCATATTCAGTGACATGGGCCTCATTTTTCTTTTTCTTGCCTTTGTCCTGAGACTTCTTGTTTCTGTAGTCCTTTTTCATATGATCGTTTTTTCCACAATTTGTAGCACTTCCTCTTGAATTTCTTATTAGCTTGGGAAGAATCAGCTCTAATATTCTTTCTCTTTTTGCTACCTTCTACACCTTCGACGATGTTGGCCTTAGACTCTATAGTCTTGTAGCTGGCCTTCTCGGACTTCATGTTTGTGTTTCAGATAGCTCCTGAAGTCCTTCCATGATGGAGGCAATGATTGTGGCAACTTGAAACGTCTCACAGAGTTTCATTCCTTCATACAATATTTCATGAATGATCAATTGTAATTCACCCAACTGAGACATTACCGTTCTTGAATCTACCATTTTATAGTCTAAGAACCTAGCCACGACAAATTTCTTTTACCCGACATCCTCAGTTTTGTTTTTCTTCTTGAGAGATTCCCAGAGAATCTTCGCAGAAATCATGCATTGGTACACATTGTACATGGTATTGTCAAGTCCTCCCAAAAGGTATTTCTTGCATAAAAAGACATCTGACGACCATGTCTCTTCTCGCAGTTGCTTAGCTATTTCCATTTCTCCCTCCACATGACCCGGAGGATCTTTGAGGTACTCAGCAACTGCAGAGTTGTTAGGTAGAATAATATTTTGCTCTGCCATTGTTTAAAGTTTGCTTCACTAAACTTTTCCGGTTTTTCTCCATGAGCGACCGGTACTGTGATGTTTCCTCTAGCCATATGTAACTGGAAAAACCAACAGCGATCAATAAGTCTACAAAAGAAAAATTGTACAACGATCAACAAATGATCATGTTCAAGTGATATACCAAGTATCCACTCGTTGTTATATTCGACAATAGTACCAATAAAAACAAGTCCTTGAATTTACGACTAAGGTTTCTTATGACAAGTAAATAAATGAATATTCCCAAAGGACGGGGGGGATCCAGTCCAGAGTAACCACTTAAATCCCTGACCACTTAAGCTCTTATCGTCTTTTTGACAGAATATCCTTTAAACACTTCCTCAATAGAATCTCTTAGGCATTCAACCTTAGTATTACACTTTTAATTTCACAATACAATACTCAATATGTGTAAATACATATGTGTATATGTGTATGAATCAATCAAGATTGGATGGAATTACTTGTATAAGATTAGTAGATTACACTTTTAATTCTCAACCAAGTATGCAACAAACAATTAAATTTCAACTTTATCATTATGTGTATGCTTGTGATAATTGAACATCCTAATATTAACTTAAATCTATACTACCAAGTTTATTGTAATACAGTATATGATTTTACTAAGTTGATATTATGACAATATAAATTAATCTAAGTCTTGTTTAATCTAAAAATGATTCCAGGGCTAATTTCGTTAGTGTCACGTTCGTTTATATGTTCGAATGAACCTATCTAGTGAGTTCACGTTCGTGTAGTGTTGTAAATGCGTTCGAACGAAGTGTTCCACAGAGTTCACGTTCGTGTAACGTTCGAGAATGCGTTCAAATGAAATGTTCCAAAGAGTTTATGTTCGTGTTGTTGAACAATTATGACCCATAGCATCACTATTTATACAGAATATGGTGTTGTTGTACAAATTAACTATGTGACAAAGGAAATTGCTCTTTTATCATTTGTAATTGGATTACCGGGATATATAATTGATAAAAGTCCATATGATTAGTTCCGGATTAATAAGATATGAGACAGTATTAATCCACTAAGGTTTAATCATTAAAATATCTCTAGTCGTAGTACTATCGAGATTGGACATTGATAATGCGGAATAGACTAGTATTGCATTTGTGCGCGTTGTGGGAGCATAACGACATAGTTCTCATACATTTGGGTATTGGATACTCATGCAAGTGTAATAGGAGGTTGTGTTTACCGATGGTACGGAAACAGCTTCACTCTGGATAGACCCCTCGGAATTCCATTGGTAGTATGACTATGTGTCTATGGAAGTCCGAATCAGGGTAGGTGTATTTGGTCTTAACTTGAGACTTACATCGCTAATACTTGCGACAATCAATATACTTTGGTTTTGGTCGTCCAGGGCTTTAACAGGTTCTGTGTACGCCTCTTCTAGGTATATTGAGAATCATAGTGTATTGGGTGTGATTTCAAGATGGAAGTATCACTTCAGTCATATGGAGATGATGGTCACGTAGGATACGGAATTGGTGCTCTAATATGCTGCAGCTATCGGGATAATATGACTAGGTCATGTTTATCCGATTATAGAGACTAGTTACCAGAGATCCGATATGTGTTTTGTACGGGGCAGACACAATTCCAGCCCCAGGCCTAGCATATGACATCAGATACTGGATCACAATACGCAATACTATGTATACTGTGTCTGATACATATTATATATTCCTTTAAGAATATTTTTTGGAGAATTGGGTAGGCACGGTGCTTTGCTAGAAGCCAACCATGTCTTATAAATCGGTAAAAACATAGTACTAGGTACATACGTGTTCGGATAGTCTGACGACCGGATTTACTACCAATATATCCAGGGATCTCATGGGTCACTTTCCGAAGATTCACCGATGACGTATGACTCACACATAATTAATTTGGGATTAATTATAAGAGAGAGAAAATTAATCTAGGATTAATTGCGGAGATATTTTATCTGGGATAAAATACTATTTGAAGAGAGAGAACGATTAATTTGGAATTAATCGATAAAATAATATATTCGATATATTAAACGAAATTAGATTTCGACGTGGAATTAAAATTGGATTTTAATTCGGGCGAACGAGTTAATTTAGAATTAATTCGCTAGCGACGTGAATAGTAATTTATCAAGCATAATTATTTGATTAAATTTGATTTAATTACATCGCAAAGGAAAATTCGTTAATTTGGAATTAGCGAACCCGAGCCCGGGATGTGTTGCGGGCCCACTCGTATTTTGAATCAAGTGGGGCCCATAAGTCACATCACGTGTCACATCACTAGTCAACTTTATCACTTTAATGTGATGGAAGTTGTTGGTAGGTGATTGTGTGTTAAACACACAAGTGTGATGGATTGAAAGACATATATAATTTTTTATTACATTTGGTATATGACTTTCATTTTGGTAATTAGATTATACAACACACACAACTTCACAACTTCTATCTCTCCTTACAACTCACGGCTTTTGAACCATTTTCTCTATTTTGCTTCTCCTTTGCCGAGAACAACAAGGAAGAACAAGGAAATTTTGTGGCAAAATTTCCAAAGCTAGAACTTAAAGGAGTCATTCAAAAGTGATAGGGAAACCCATCTATGAGCATGGAATCCACACACAAAGCTTGGAGCTTGGAGAGCACAACAAAAGGAGCTTGGCCGAGAGTCTCATGGAGAAGAAATTTTTTTGTGTTCAATGCATCGCAAAAGCCGATCAAAATGAGTATTTCCGCAACTTTACTTTAATGTATTCACACGTTTATATGTTTAATTTGATCTTGGTTTGACCTAGAAAACCCAACACGTGTAGCGTCCAAAAATGCATTCGAACGAAATGCTCCAGAGGGTTTACGTTCGTGTTGCGTTTGAAGACGTGTTCAAACGTTCTAAGGTAGAAGGCTTGCGTTTGAATACACGTTCGAACGTTCTTACGCTTTCGAACGAAATGTTTAGGTTATTTATAACAATTTATAATTTGAAAAAGTTAAACAAATAGATAAATGTAAAATACATGTCTTTATTTATTTCAATGTTTACATAATATATGTAACTCTTAGGGTAACCCTATCAATCTTCCATTTTCTATAAAGTAAATGAGATATGTCTTGTAACCGTAGACCCTCTAGAGGACCTTTAAACACTTTATCCATCAAAATTTTTGTACACAGATAAACCAGGTTGTCTTTGTTGGTTCTATTAAGGTCCCAAGATCAATAATAAACATGAAATATCTGCGAATACAAATAAACGAAGTTGCGGAATACTCACATCGATCGGTTGAGCGACGTGGAGACGAACAAAAATCTGATTTTCTCCTCTTCACTGGTTCGGCAGTGGGCAGATTTCCTTACTATTTTTGGCTCGGTTTTGGTCCTTCGTCAAGCTCCAAGCTTTGTCGAACGATTCCCGGCTCATGGCTGGACTTCCCTATCACCTTCGCATGTCTCGTAAGTGTGCTAGCACTTGTGATTTTGCCACAAATCCCACTCTTTGCTTCCCACTGCTCACGATTTTTCAAACCAGTAACACAGAAAAATTGCCCCAAGGGCGTGAGAGAGTGAGAAGAGAGGAAGAGAGAGTTGTGTGGTTTTCTTCTAAATTTGTGTATCTTATACACACATTTGAATTTCAAATTCATTTGGAATGAATTTGGCCTTTTGAAAGTCAAACAATTAAAGGCTCCAACCACTTCCATCAACTCATCAATCAAGTTGTCAAGTCACATCACTCAAAATGACATGATTTGACGCTTGATGTGACGCTAGATGCGACTAGCGATTTGACACTTGATTTGACTTGCGTGCCGCACTCGAATTCGAAATGTGAATGCGCTCGCAAACAATCTGGGGCTCGGGTTTTCTAATTCCAAATTAACAAATTTTTCGTTGCTTCGTAATTAAATGATTACGCCTAGCGAAATCACTATTCACATCGCTTACGAATTAATTCTAAATTAATTCGCTCGCTCGAATTAAAATCTAATTTTAATTCCGCGTCGAAATCTAATTTCGTTCAATATATCGAATATATTAATTTAACTGATTAATTCTAAATTAATCGTTATCTCTCTTTAATTGATATTTTATCCCAGATAAGATATCTTCGCAATTAATCCCAGATTAATTTTCTCTCTCTTCTAATTAATCTCAGATTAATTTAGAGTGCGATTCATACGTCATCGGTGAATCTTTGGGAAGCAACCCATGAGATCCCCGATATGTTGGCAGTAAATTCGGTTGTCGGACTATCCGAACACGTAAGTACCAAGTACTACGTTTATACCGATTTACAAGACATGGTTGGCCTCTAGCAAAGCGTCATGCCTACCCAATTCTCCGGAAATATCCTTACAGGAATAAATGATCTATATCAGGCGTAGTATACGTAGTATTGCATATTTCTGTCCAGTATCGGATGATCACGTGCTAGGCCTGGGGCTGGAATTGTGTCTGCCCCGTACGAAGCACATGTCGGATGCTGGTAACTAGTCTCTATAATCGGATAAACATGACCTTGTCATTTTATCCCGATGACTGCAGTACTTAAGAGTACTAGTACCGTATCCTACGTGACCATCATCTCCATATGACTGGAGTGACACTTCCGTCTTGACATCACACCCAACACACTACGATTCTCAATATACCCAACATTGGCGTACACATAACCTGTTAAAGCCCTGGACGATCGCAACCAAAGTATATTGATTGTCGCAAGTATTAGCGGTGCAAGTCTCAGGTTAAGACCAAATACACCTACCCTAATTTCGGACTTCCATAGACACATAGTCATACTACCAATGGAATTCTGAGGGGGTCTATCCAGAGCGAAGCTGTTTCCCGTACCATCGGTAAAACACAACCTCCTATTACATTTGCATGAGTATCCTATACCCAAATATATGAGAACTATGTCGTTGTGCCCTCACAACGCGCACAAGTGTAATATTAGTCTTTTACGCATTTATCGATGTCCAATCTCGACAATGCTCTGACTAGGGATATTTAATGATTTATCCTTCGTGGACTGATACTGTCTCATATCATTCTCCGTCCAGGAATAAATCATAGGGACCTCCTATCATTTATATATCTAGGTGATCTAATCACAAATGATAAGAGTGCAATCTCCTTTGTCACATAGTTAATATGTACAACAACACCATGATCTGTACAAATAGTGACGCTATGGGTCATAATTATCCAACAATCTTAAGATTCAATATTCCTTACCGTCATGTCTTCGCTATATACTATCTCTCTGATGAGATGGTACATTCTCTTTATATGCTTCTCTCATTTATTGCTTCTTGGTTCTTTAGAGTTGGCCATTGTACCATTGTTATCACAATAAAAGTGTGGGTGATTTATCTAGATATGTAACAACTCTAGATATGCCAAGAATTTTTGGAGTCATGATAATTCTTTAGCTGCATCACAAGCTGATATATATTCAGCTTCCATTTTGGAGTCAGCAATGCAAGATTGCTTAATGTTTATTCATGTTATGGCTCATCCATTTATGGTGATTACTGATTGGGATATAGATTTCCTAGAATCTTTATCCGATTAAAATCAGAATATGTAAATCCTTTAAGACCAAATCCTCTACGAAGTATGATATCATATGATTTCTTGTTCTTCGAAGATACTTAAGAATAGTCTTAATAATCATTCAATGATCCAATCTTGGGTTAATCTACTAACTACTTCTGTTGCATAACATATGTCAGATCTCGTACATAATATAGTATACATGAGACCACCTACTACTGTAATATAATGAATCATTCTCATATCTTAAATTTCTTTAGGTGTCTTAGGACATTATTACTTAGAAAAATGAACTAAATACTAATAAGGTAGATTATCTTTCTTGGAATTCTGCATCGCAAGCCGTATAAGAATTTTGTTGATGTATGATGCTTGAGACAATACTAACAGTCGTTTCTTACTATCTCTTATGATTTGGATCCCAAGAACATAACTTACATATTTTAAATATTTTATTTGGGATTAATTAGTTAGTCAGTCCTTTACATATGATAATATCTTACATTATTCCCATTGAGTAAAATATCATCAACATAAAGAATGAAAAAAACCTCTTTCTTATCAATGATATATTTATATATACAAGGCTCATTGACATTATGTTCAAAATCATAAGACTTGATCATTGTATCAAACCTTATGTTCCAATATCGATATGTTTGCTTGAATCCATAAATGGATTTTTGTATCTTACAATCGTTTTTTCTCTTGACCTTAGGACACAAATCATATGGTTACTCCGTATAGATTCTCTTATCAAGACTATCTCAAGAATATAGTCTTGATGTCCCTTTATCATATCTCATAGTTAAAATAAGCGGAAATGGAGAGAAAAATTCGAATGGACTTTAACATAGCTACTGGTGAGAAAGTTCCACATGGTCAACTTTCTCTTTCTAAATATAACCTTTGGTCACTAGCCTTGCTTTTAAGGTTTGAATCTTTCCATTCAATCATCTTTATACTTATAAATCAATTTGTATTTATATATTTGATCTCATTTGGAAGATCTATAAGTTTCTAAATTGAGTTAGAGTACATGAACTCCATCTCGAAATCCATGTTTTTAAGCCATTCTTTCTTTTCTAAATCATTCATCGCATGAAAATATGTCAATGGATCATCTATACGGTTATCGGAGGTGACAACTTATTCCTTTATTTGGCCCAAACGGTCTAATTATCGTACGACCCTCTCATTTCTTCTAAGTAATAAATCATTTTGTTAAGGAATTGCCTGATAATCAATTATGGATTATTCCCGAATTTTGATAATGGGGAAAGGGTTTTTATTTTTTGATTTGATTATAAAAATAAAACCCTAGATATAAAAAGAAAAAGTGATTAATTATTTTGGGGCGATTCTCATTCTCTCAACCCTAGCCTTCATCTTCATCATTTTTCTCTCAAGTGTTGAGACAAAAAAAGAAAGAAGAAAAATTAGTGTGATATTTTTCTCTCTAAAAGGTTTAGAGATTAATTTTATAAGTGAAGCCCACACTTCGTTTTGTTGGTAACAATAATAGCACGGAAGGCTGAGTGGTGTTGACGAAACAATCTTCACATTCTTCTTCGAGGCTGATTCAGAGTTGTCTTTGGGCTGTTTCGGAGGTTAAAATACACTCATAATTGTTGCGGAAGATTTAACAGAGTGAGCAGAATTTCTGGTACTGTAGTAGTGAATAGTAACTGCGAGTACTGTAGCAGTGAATAATATTAGTAGGTATTGTAGCAGTGAACAGTAATCGCATGCACTGTAGTAGATTGTAGCAGTGAATAGTGACCGTGAGTATTGCAGCGTGAACACTAAAATTATTAGTATTCATGAAAAAAATAAAAATAAACAAATAAATAAGATCTAATCCAAATTCGACTTAAGAGGGGAAATGACAGAAAGAAATTTTCAAGGTCGATCCAAATGCCTAAAGTCACTTTCGCTGCGCGAAGAATCGGTTCCTACACAAACATCCAATGGACACTAAGCAAATCTTACCCTTTCTATTTTATTTGTCCTCATTTCTTTTTTTGGTTGCTCTTGTCTTGTTTTTTTTTTTTTTTTTTGCTCCAATTACAAAAGTATGCAATTATGATACAAATACAATACAAATTACAAGATTACCAAATTCAAAAATTTCACTATATTTGTTTCTCCTGTAACTAATGTTTAGGGGTGAATTTGACACCTAAGATTACCTCGGATAGGATAGATTCATCCACCTCGTCGAAGATCTCGTTGAATATTATAAAATTGATATGTGTCGTACATATAGTGTCTTTAAACAAGAAATCAACATGCAAAACAAATAAATCGAACCAGAAAATTGGATCTAACATGCATAAACCCTAGAAACCTTAAGACTTGATAATTAAGAAAAACCTTATGAATCCAAGCCGAGATAATCCTCTGTCCTTAAGAACTTATTGGCCCCGTCACAGGTGCTTTACGGATTCGCAATTGGCCAATGTTCTACCAGGATAACTTGGTTCCTTCTTGTCCAATGAGCACTCTTTGACAAGTGTTTGAAACTGGGATCAATGGTGGAACTCTCTCTCAAAATCAAACAAACAAAAACAAATGTCTCTGAAATTCGGATTTTCTTTCTTCTACCTTTGTATTGGATATAAAGCCTCCTTTTATAAGGCATGTAAGGGTGCCAATAGGGCACCCTTTGGGTGGGGTGCAACCCTCCAAAGGGTTGTACCCCTCACAAGCACCCAATGCTACAAAAGGACATATTTACCCTTAATGAATATTCAGAAGAATTTCCAACAATCCCCCACAATTCTTCAAATATTCATGGAGACACTTGAGAGAGTTACCATGAACTAAAGCTGCATCGAAATAGGTAGCTTTCACCTTGAACCTTTCCTAGTGAGTGACAATCGGATTTACTTGGCAAACCAGTGACCCATAGTCTTGAATTGTTCTGCCGTTGGTGTAAACCAAGACAATTGCCAACATACAGCTTTAATTCAACCATTTTCCCGTTCTACGGTTGTGTTCATTTCGGCCCTGAACAACGGTCATGGATTCATCAAGCACTTTAGGATAACCCGCCTTTAAAAGTTCCCATGGAAGTGGCCTCACTTCTTACTTGAAATAGGTCATCTACTATGAAGAGGTAATCTGTCTTTACCCCCATTAGGACTTATCTCATAATATAGTGATCATTAAAAGCCTTAGCTTATCCTGACCAATGACAGACAGCACTCAGCGTCATTATCGGAATGGGAAAGAGTACAAAACTCTTCAGTGCTTGTTTTAAATTGCACAAAGTTTATGTTGTCCTTTTTGAACCTAGATCTTGGGATCTCCAGTCAGCTAGGTTGGGTTTCCACAGTGACAATTCTTATATTATAGGCTTCAAGCCCATTCCCATCGATAACTTCTCAACTTGCTCTCGAGGTAAACCTTTAGTTAGTAGATCCATTAGGTTTTCCTTCGACTTAACATAATCGATTGTTATTATGCCACTTGAGAGCAATTGACGTATGGCATTATGTCTCCGACGTATATGTCGAGACTTACCATTATACATTGTATTTTGGGCTCTCCCAATAGCCGATTGGCTGTCACAATGTATGCTAATCGCTGGCATCAGTTTGGACCAACTAGGAATATCCTCCATGAAGTTTCTAAGCCATTCTAATTCTTCTGCTATTTTGTCTAACGCTATGAACTCTGATTCCATAGTAGACCGGGCAATACATGTTTGGTTCGAGGATTTCCATGACACGGCTGCATTACCAAGTGTGAAAACAAATCCACTCGTAGATTTGGAATCCACCGTATCAGATATCCAGTTAGCATCGCTGTATCCCTCTAGTACAGCTGGATATCTCTCGTAATATAGCCCATATTTTGAAGTTTCTCTCAGATACCTCAAAACCCTTACTATGGCTTTCCAGTGGTTATGTCCTGGATTGCTCGTATATCTACTAAGCAGGTTCACAGCTTGAGTGATATCAGGTCGTGTGCAATTCGTGAGATACATCAGACTTCCAATGATTCTCGAATACTCTAATTGTGATACGCTTGAACCAACATTCTTTGATAGATGAAGAGTTGGGTCCATAGGGGTTCTAGCCACATTTAGATCCCCTTTGATATATTTATCAAGTATCTTCTCAATATAATGAGTCTGAGATAATATATATTCGTCTGATGTCCTAGAAATCTTAATTCGTAGGATCACATCAGCTACTCCCAAATCTTTCATATAAAATCTGCTGGATAACACGTTTTTGGTAGACTGAATCATTTCATGATTACTACCAATTATCAGCATATCGTCTACATAGAGACACACAATAACATATCTTTTTTGAGTTGATTTGGTGTACACACACTTATCACACTCATTGGTTTTGAACCCACTTGACAACATTTCTTTGTCAAATTTCTCATGCCATTATTTAGGTGCTTGTTTTAATCCGTACAAGGATTTTACAAGTTTGCACACCTTCTGTTCTTGTCCAGGAACACTAAACCCTTCTGGTTGTTCCATATAAATCTCTTCATCCAATTCACCATTCAAGAATGCCGTCTTTACATCCATTTGATGTATTTCAAGACCAACTATAGCTGCTATGGCTATGAGCATTCTTATCGATGTGATACGAGTCACTGGTGAATAGGTGTCAAAGTAATCAAGGCCTTCCTTTTGTCTATAACCTTTTCTGACAAGTCTCGCCTTGTACTTATCTATTGATCCATCCGTTTTCATCTTCCTTTTGAATATCCATTTGTAGCCCAGCGGCTTACAACCTGGTGGAAGGTCAACCAACTCCCAAGTATGGTTCTGTAGGATTGAATCAATCTCACTGTTAATAGCCTCTTTTCAAAGAGGTGCCTCTGGAGAAGCCATAGCTTCTTTATAGCTTTGAGGCTCATTTTCTAACAAGTATGTCAGAAAATCGGGACCAAACGACTTAGACGTTCTAGCTCTTTTGCTACGTCTAGGCTCGATTGTCTCAGCATTTACACGTTGATCTGATTCTTGGTCAACCTGATCACTGTCATTGACAATATCAACTGTTCTTTTGAGAGACTCTGTTCTCTGTCTTTCCTTGCAAGGAAACTTGTCTTCAAAAAATGTCGCATTCCTTGACTCAATTATCATGTTCGGATTGATGTCAGGAATCTCCGACTTGTGTACCAAGAATCGATACGCACTACTGTTGCGAGCATATCCAATGAATATACAATCAACAGTTTTGGGTCCTATTCTAACCTTCTTAGGTTTAGGAACCATTACTTTGGCAAGACACCCCCACACTTTTAGGTATTTGTAGGAAGGTACGAAACCTTTCCACAATTCATATGGTGTCTTGTCCAACCTTCTGTGAGGAAGCTTGTTTAGAACATAGTTCGCGGAAAGCAAGGCTTCCCCCCACAAGTTCTGGGGAAGACCTGAACACGTTAACATGTTGTTCATCATTTCCTTCAACGTTCGGTTTTTGCGCTCCGTAATTCCGTTCTGTTGAGGAGAATAAGGAGCAGTGGTTTCATGAATAATTTCTTCCACAGAACAATATTCACCGAATGGTGAAACGTATTCACCACCTCTATCACTCCTGATTCTTTTGACTTTTTTGCCAAGTTGATTTTCAACTTCGCTCTTATAGTGTACAAAGCTCTCAATAGCTTCAGCTTTGCTTCTCAGCAAGTACACATAGCAGAATCTTGTGATGTCATCGATAAAAGTGACAAAGTACTTTTTACCGCCTCTTGTTTGCACAATTTTCATGTCACACACGTTAGTGTGTATAAGTTCTAAAGGTTCAGAACTGCGTTCAACAAAATGAAATGATGTTCGATGAATTTTTGCTTCAACGCATGCCTCACACTTATGTTGGCTATCAAATACAATTTTAGGTATAAGGTCCATGTTATGTTAATTAATTTACGCATGGTATCATAATTAACATGTCCTAACCTCTCATGCCATACATTTTGTGACTCAATAATATAAGCAGAAGTACTAGCTTTATTATTTGCACGATTAACAGTCATTACATTTAGTTTGAAAAGGCCATCAGCTAGGTAACCTATTTAGTTTGAAAAGGCCCTCAGCTAGGTAACTTTTTCCTACATACATATCATTCTTTGTCATTACAAACTTATCAGAAACAAATATTAGCTTAAAACCAACCTTACTGAGAAGAGAACCCGATACCAAGTTCTTCTGAATATCCGGAACGTGCAGTACATTTCTCAATGTTAGCTCCTTTCCTGATGTCATCTTCAGAACCACTGTGCCTTGTCCAACCACCTGAGAGGTAGACAAGTTTCCCATTGTCTGATGATCGCCGCCATCGACCTTCTGGTACATGGAAAACATCTTGCTATCTGCACAGATATGACGAGTAGCCCCAGTGTCTACCCACCATTCCCTCGGATTCCCAACTATGTTGGCTTCAGTTACCACTGCTGATAGTTCCATCTCTGAGATATCATCAGTCAGCTGCTCACCCTCAGTGACATGGGCCTCATTTTTCTTTTTCTTGCCATTGTCCTGAGACTTCTTGTTTCTGCATTCCTTTGACATATGACCGCTCTTTCCACAGTTGCAGCATTTTCCCTTGAACTTCTTGTTCGAAGAATCAGCTCCACTGTTCTTTCTTTTCTTGCTACCCTTCACACCCTCAATGATGTTGGCCTTAGACTCTATAGTCTTGTAGCTGGCCTTCTCGGACATCATGTTGTCCTCCTCGATTCTCAATCAAACATTAAGGTCTTCAAGGCTCATCTGCTTCTTTTTGTGTTTCAGATAGCTCCTGAAGTCCTTCCATAATGGAGGCAACTTTTCAATTATGGCGGCAACTTGAAACATCTCACAGAGTTTCATACCCTCATCCAGTATTTCATGAATGATCAACTGCAGTTCACCCAACTGAGACATCACCGTCTTTGAATCTACCATCTTGTAGACCAGGAACCTACCCACGATAAATTTCTTTTGTCCGACATCCTCGGTTTTATACTTCTTCTCGAGAGATTCCCAGAGAATCTTCGCAGAAGTCATGTCTTGGTACACATTGTACAGGGTATTGTCAAGACCACCCATAAGGTAGTTCTTGCATAAGAAGTCTCCAGACATCCAAGTCTGTTCTCGCTATTCCTTGGCCATTTCAGATTCACCCTCCACAAGACCCGGAGGATCTTTGAGGAATTTAGCCAACTTGAGAGTTGTCAGGTAGAACAGCATTTTGCACTGCCACTGCTTGAAATTTGTCCCACCAAATTTCTCCGGCTTTTCTCCATGAGAGACCGGTACTGTGATATTTCTGCTAGCCATTTGTAACTGGAAAATCCAATATGGGTCAATTAGTCTACAAAAGAAAAATTGCACAACGATCAACGAATGATCTTGTTCAAAGTGATGTACTAGGTAACCACTTGTTGTTCTATTGGACGGTGGTTCCAATAAACACAAGTCCTTGAATTTCAACTAAAGATTCTTTAGAAAAATGAATAAACGAATATCACCTTTTGACAGAATATTCTTTAAACACTTTTTCAATAGGATCTTTTAGCAATTCAAACCCAGAACTACACTTTATACAATAGACAATATACTATATGTGTAGATATGTGTAAGTGTCAATCAAGATTGGATGGAATTTCTTATGTATAATTACACTTTAAATTCTCAACCAAGTATGCAACACACAATCAATTTCAACTTTATCACTATGTGTATGCTTGTGATAATTGAACAACCTAATAATAACTTAAATCTATACTACCAAGATTAATGTGTTATAGTATATGATTTACTAAGTTAATATTAATTTAAGTTTGTAGTTTATAATAATTACAGGACTATTTCGTTAGTGTCGCGTTCGTATATATGTTCGAACGAGACTGGCAGTGTGGGTGCGTTCGTGTTGCGTTTGACAACGCGTTCGAACGATGTGTTTCCAGAGAGTTCACGTTCGAGTGGTGTTTGATAACGCGTTCGAACGGAATGATTCCAGAGAGTTCACGTTCGTATAGCGCTCGAGAACGCGTTCGAACGGAATGATTCCAGAGAGTTTGCGTTCGAGTTGCGTTTAGGACGCATTCGAACGTTCTTAGGCAGAAGGCTTGCGTTCGAGTTGCGTTTGAAGACGCGTTCGAACGTTCTTACGAATTTTCAGATTTTTGCCTTCGCGTGCGTCGGGCGTTCGAACGCCCTACGGGTTTTTCATGCACAGTTCGTATTTTCCCAGAAAATTTTCTACCATAGCATGCAAATTACTATCTAATAACACTAGAATCCGATAAGTTCTTAAGATTGTCGTACATATAGTGTCTTTAAACAAGAAATCAACATGCAAAACAAACAAATCGAACCAGAAAATTGGATCTAACATGCATAAACCCTAGAAACCTTAAAACTTGATAATTAAGAAAAACCTTATGAATCCAAGCTGAGATAATCCTTTGTCCTTAAGAACTTATTGGCCCCGTCAAATGTGCTTTAACGGATTCGCAATTGGCCAATGTTCTCCCAAGATAACTTGGTTCCTTCTTGTCCAAGGAGAACTCTTTGACAAGTGTTTGAAACTGGGATCAATGGTGGAACTCTCTCTCAAAATCAAACAAACAAAAACAAATGTCTCTGAAATTCATATTTTCTTTCTTCTACCTTTGTATTGGATATAAAGCCTAATTTTATAAGGCATGTAAGGGTGCCAATAGGGCACCCTTTGGGTGGGGTGCAACCCTCCAAAGGGTTGTACCCCTCACAAGCACCCAATGCTACAAAAGGACAGATTTACCCTTAATAAATATTCAAAAGAATTTCCAACAATATGTTATGGGTTTCGTAACTATTCCAAAATCATATTTTACGCTTGTTTGAAGATCATTGTGTGTATGATAGTTTCAGGCTCAATATTGCATGTTGAACTATCGGTCTAGTTCAAATTTTGTTCAACTTTGTTTAATCATTCAAGCATCAACACTCGACAATAATACACTATTTCTTTTGTAATCTCACTACTCAAATTCACAAGATTACACTAAGAACACAATAAACGCGTATCCTTAAGTTCACGACAAATGCAAGAATGATGATTTCCAAATCTGATCAGGGCAATTCAAACTATTATTATCCTTTTGTTTGAGAACTCAAGAACCCTAATATGATAAATGTCGATTTTTTCCTTCTTCATTTTTTTTTACCTCTAAGAATAATAACGATAATAGAATTAAGATAATCCAAAACTCTAGATATTGTTATTGATATTGTATTAAGGCCAAAATTAACCAGATTCTACACAACAAAAAAAAAAAAAACGCAACAAGAACAAAGAGAAAAAACATGATGTGTGAACTGGCCTTAGAACCTTGTTCTGATACTAACTGATACAATCATACTTGGAACAAGCCAAGTAAACCAACACAAAATTGAACGTCACCAAGAAAGCCATGGACAGTTCAGTTTTTATTTCAAACTCTAAACCCCTAAAGAATAAGCAATTGAAACCTAGAGTGCTAATCGGAGCTTCCGTGAAGGGTCAACAGACCTTTGATAAGTCAAAACAATATGAGGACTACTCACATGCTCACGAAAATATGATTTTTTTTATTCCAAAAGGTGTCCCCCTCCATAGAGAAAAAGTCAATTATTCCCTGAAATAATTTAATTATGATATAGTTGCAAAAACACTGCAATGGACATTGAATTATATCATAACATAATCATTTTTAAATTATCCTGGTCATGGTTTGCTTTCTTAGTAAGTAAGTAAACCCGATAGATCGATACATGTCATATATTAGAATATAGGGTTTCGATGGTTTTTCTGAGCAGTCCATGAGGCTTGGGAGACTAGTATAGACAAGTAGGTATTCATGATAGATGAATATTGAAAAATTCACTCACTGAAGATTATTAAAAAAATGGTACATCAAAACGACAATAAGATATCTTTCTAGTCGGGTGGCATATGTGATCATTCGACTTAAGATACCAGAGTAAATATATGAGTTATCATATATACTTTGATGGCATTCACGTCAGAAACCTTTCATAGTCTGACCTCTGCATGTTCGGTTGGTATAAGTTAATGCCCATGATATCTAATGATGCATCCATAAAGAATTTGTTAGGATTTAGGTATTCACTTTATAAGATCATGATCTGTTAAATCTGTAATCATTGTACACTACAAAAATGAGTTCTGAGCGTTATTAAGAGATTATAAACTTACTCGTCGACGAAATTATACCATATGAGATTTGACATTTATATATGTCTCTAGTATAATTGGATAGCTACGATAGAAGGATTATACGTGTATGCGAGGAACTCGACTTGTATAATTTAGTGATGATTATCCGTGGTCATCATAATTCATGAGTTGATGAATTATGGATACGAAATTGGATTTCGTTATGAACAAACCTGAACTTAGAGAGTCTCACAATATGAACATATTCATATAGCACTAAGGCGTTGTATTATGAATAATACGAACTATCCATAATACAATTTCGAATTAAGCAAATTAATCGAATCATTTAATGGTTAAACGAAAAATACTCATGGTAGAGGTATATTGGTCTTTTTTTTATTGTGTATTTGATACGATGCACATTAATGACATGGACATGATTATGACACATGTAAAGTGAAGTCATTAAATATTAATGATAAAACTTTGTATATGTTTGAGATAATTACAAAATAACTTATATATAATATAATATATAGTTTGTAATTAGGGAGATGTGTCATGGCTTTATTTTAATATGCTTGATATTATCGAACTGAAGCAAAATGATTAAAGATTTTGACAAAGAATAATAGGTAATCTTTATATTCTTTGCTTAAGGAAATTGTTTCCTGTTCTCTAATATATCATATATGTATTATATGAACTTTTCTCTTATATTTGTTGTATACACGTAATTGTTACTTATATTGGAAGCCAAATAGGCATGTGTATATTTATTGAATTAAGTTATATTGTTATAGTAACTTATGTTAAATTTGAATAATTAGTTATCATTTTAGTATTATTATTTTTTTAATCGTTGGAAATCCCGCCGTCAAACCACTTATTTCATGCTTAAGCGGGGTAAGTAAAACCTTGGTTGTCCCAGACTCCTACAAAAAACACACTATTTGTATTCGAACCCAGAATCTGAAAATCAGATTCTGAATTCTGTACCACCAAATCACGCTAAGACATTTTAGAGGTATTGTGTCACTGTAATAATCTAAAATTATTTTAGAAGATG
Organism: Zanthoxylum bungeanum; assembly: GCA_019454045.1. Lineage (NCBI taxonomy): Eukaryota > Viridiplantae > Streptophyta > Magnoliopsida > Sapindales > Rutaceae > Zanthoxylum > Zanthoxylum bungeanum. Next base: position 17,772 of record SKCR01030715.1, on the reverse strand, counting down.
CGATCAGCCCATCTTGAATCTATTTATTGCATCTGGGTGTACTAAAAATTTGAAGGGGTTATAATAACAAATTTTTGTGTTGAAGACCCAGGAACAATAATGGGAAACAAAAAGAAGGCCCAAAATGGAGATTAGCCCAATGGCGGCAAAAACCTAATATCCAGTAGAAACTGAGCTTTGCAAGAGACAGAGCGAGAGCGAAAGAGGGGAGAGATGGGAGGAATCGGAGCATTTTGGGGGACAAGGGTAATGGAGATTGTGAAAAAACACGACTCCGGTGGCCTCGTTTGGAAGAGAATAAAGCTTACAACCACTCGCAAAGCCAACGCCAAGAAGCGTATCCTTCGAGTTTGGCAGGTGCCCTCCTAAACCCTAAACGTCTATCCACTTAATTGAATTGAATTGAATTGATACATTCTTCCTGAATGAAGCATCCGTATGTTTGTGTTGGTATTTTATAACGAAGAATTACATGATTTATATAGATTTTAATCTTATATGGGTAATGGGAAATGTGAGATTTAGAATAGCACTGGGTTAGGGCAAGGAATGTAACATATTCTGTTAGAGTTTAGGCATACAAACATATGTGCGGGATGCTAGTGCCGCTGGCACATAATCAGTTAGAAGTGATACTGCTTCAATGAACTTATTACTATGCTTTTTATAAACTTCAGTTAATCAGGGCAAGGTTTTTCATTCTAGTTTGACTTATTACTATTCCCTTAATTGTTGTCATGCCAGCATCAAGTCAATGGGTAATGGATCCACCATTTTCTTTCTTTGCTTCTTCTCTATTGCCAGGATCCATTAAGTCCTAACATTTTCAATATGTATACAGAGATGAGGCTCGGCATCGTATTTATTATTATTATATAGTTACAATGCAACCCCCCCCCCCCCCCCCCCACCACACACACATCAGATTAAGCTAATCCGGTCTAGGTTGGTGTTAGGCATAGATGTCAAAGGTGCATCCCAAAGCGCCTAGGCGCGCCTCAGGCTTAGGTTCATTTCACTGCGCCTCGTGAAGGGTCAGACCAAGCGACTTCATCAGGACACGCCTAGGCACAAAGGCGCACGCTTTTAAGACACCTAGGTGCACCTCATAAAAATGTACCCCTACCCCCGAATTGACTCACCTAACTCAAAATTAAGTTATATAATATTTATTTAATGAATTAAGATAGATTTTAGGTGAGCTTTAAATTTTGATAGACACATTCATTTATATTATCAATATTTATATTATTGTAATTATTTTTTATATCAGTGATTTCTCTTTGTTTTAGTTGATTGTATACTTATATTTTTCTTTTGCAATTTGCGCCTCATCTTCATCAGAGGCGCGCCTAGGTCATAAGACCCTTTGCGCCTTAGTGCACCTTATGCCTGTTAACAACACTAGTGTTAGGGGGATTTGAAGTTTTTAACCCTTAACCTCTTGCATAAGAACACCGTAATGGAAGTCATTTTGAGGTCTAGTTGATTTTTGTTAAATTTTAAATCTGAAATAGATTTTGAGTATTATTTATGAATTTAGCAGAATATATACAAATACTTAATACAAAAAGTTAAGCAGTGCAGAGAAAATATCTTTGCAACCATCAGGACATTCAGCCATGCCTTCCTTAGTCTAACGGATTGAAGCCCATAAGAATAAATGTGCATAAACTCATTCTATGTAAATAATGTGATTTGATTGTCTGGCCTCCATCTGTTCATATATTCTGTTTCAAGATTCCATTGTACGTGTCCTTTGACTGCATCTACCAACATATTTAGGGTTATGCTACTTTTTATTGTGTTCTTAGCGTATGACATGGTATTGGCTGCATTTGGTTTGAATTTGAAGCTGTGTAAATTCTCCCTTCTTGCAGAACGAGGCTGTCCTGAAGGCATGTTCTGAACCAGCACCTTCAAAAACTTCAGAGCTTAGTGCTGATGGAGGTAGTCAAGAAGGAAATGGAAGTAGCGTAGCCAAGGGGCAAAATGAGTAAAAACAATAGACATACCTTGAAGATAGATGTTTTGGTGATTCCTGGCTTCATGATACCTAATTTTTGTTATGTTTTCGTTTTAAAAATTAGTCTAAATGTTTTGACTGGCCACTCCTAATCTTTATGAGGATTAAAATATTAATTTATGGCATATAAAGTCTCAGGCATGGAATTGGATGGTAGCTTACTCCTTTTTGCACGAAATGCAATTATAATCTCATATGATTCAGCAACTGCCCATGGGGATAATCAAGGTAAATAGTAAAAAAATTATGAATGCACATGATAATGACAGAAGTCTTTGGCTGGCTGCTTGACATATTAGAGACTATGCAACTTATATGCCATGGCTCTTTTTCTTGCATACATTTCAATTGCATGTTTGTTTAGGAAACCTAGTTTGGGATGGTGAAAAGAGGAGCCCATTTTATTTTCATACTTTGCTTTGAAAATTCACCTGGCATCGAGATGTGAAAGATTATGATGATTTTTGCGTTTGAATTGTTCGGATAAAGGATTACTTGTTTGACAGAATGACTGGTGTCATTGCCTTGTTTTGTAGGTCACTTTTATTGAAAGTTCTGATGGATTCTTATTCTCTATCAAATTTTCATAGGCAGGAATAAAAGATAACAGTGAATCTTGTCATAGAGATGATGTTGTCCTCTTCGCTTATTGAAGGAAAATGTGTTCAGATAGTAACATGAACACGAAATTCACCGAAAGAGAAGTTGAAAATTCTCTCTACTCTCTTATCTCCTGCTGCTGGCCAGTAACTTGATTTTGACACTGAATTTTTGGACCAATATTATGGGTTTCCCCTTTTGTCACCATCACATTTTAGTGATCCTTGCGACCATTTAGCTTCACATTCTTGCACGCAACTCTCACATATGTGGTTAAGTTTTCTAAGTACTCTTATGTTGTTTAGCAGTACAACTGAGATCGTACAGCCTTGTCGAATTCAAGATTGCAAAGGCATACATATACCGCTTGAGAACTGACATGGCAATCGTCATGTCCTTGTCTCATCTTGTCATGTCTTAATTTTAGGAGTTTTTTGATTCATATTTATAGGGTAAAATTCAGGATTCAAAACGAAAAATTATCTTATATCCTAATTGAAATTTTTATTCAAGGCGATTTTTTTTCCTGAATCTCGTACTGAATAGTTAGATCAAGGTTAGAAATTTTCCTCCAACTCACCCACATATATAATATAGGTGGTTGTTGCTGCAGTTAGGGAAGGCAAACAAGCTCGGGTCGGCCCAATCTGACCAAGCCAGGCCAGGATCTGAGACCAGTTATTATTAATAAAAAAATTATTAATTATATAAATTAATTTTGTCATAGAGATGATGTGGTCCTTGAAGAAAAATGTGTTCAGATAGTCGAAATTCACTGAGAGAGAAGTTGAAAACTGTATCTCTAATCTCTTCCTACACGCCAGAAACTTGATTCAAAACAGAATTTTTGGACGAATATTATGAGCTTCCCCTTTGTAACAGTCACATTTTAGTAATCCTTTCAGCTTTGCATTCTTACACGCAACTCTCACGTGTGGTTTTGGTTCCGCGAAAAAGTTTTCAAGTGCTGTTATATTGTTTAGCATTACAACTGAGATCGTACAGCCTTACGAAAATTCCAAGATTGCAAAAATTAATATTTAGCTACTATTAGAGCATACATATATTGCTGAGCAGTGTTTTTAAAACCGGACAGGTGATCGAACCGATAATTTAAAAAGTAACCGCTAATTTAAAAAGTTTAATGGTTCAATTGATTGAACTATTACGAAAAAACTGATAGAATCGACTGACGTCAAAAGGGTTTTACTGTGTAGATTGTTCGAGATTTTCAAAAGCTTTGGATCCCTTTTTAATAAAGGAAAATGAAATTGAAAGTAAAATCACTTACGGTTCCGGTTCCGGTTCGGAATCGAAATCGAACCGGAATCGAATCGGAAGGAATCGTCCGATTCTGAGTTGGGAACCGGAATCAAAACCGATTTCGTACGGTTCGGTTATGGTTCTCATCCTAGCCGAACCATTAGAACCGTTCGGTTCCAATATTAATGTAATAAAATAAGTTCAAATAAATATATTTTTTTTAAGTGTAAGCTCTTTATTTTTTTTAATTTAATATAATAAAATTTAAAAATAAAATTTTTTATTATATTTATTTGATAATAATATCCAATTTTAATTTTTTTAAATAAATAATTTCTATTTTTAAAATTATTTTTTTTAAAAAAAAAAGTAAATTGAAACCGTTCGAACCTGTTCCGGTTCGATTAAAGGTTATGATTCCCTAATTTTATGGAACCATAACCGTTCGATTCTATTCCGATTTAGAACCGAACTGAACCGATGACCACTGTCATAGAAAGTGAAAAATATGATGATTTAAGAAATGGATGATAAGCATAACTGCTATGCTGGTTGTTGCGGTGAGGGATCTTTTAGGTTAGATGAAGGGGACCCCGGATGTTTACATTTCTTAATTATCTGATTTAATCATATTATTATTACTTGAATTTAATTATTATATATATATATATTTGGAGATGTCATTGTTGGAGAGATACCAAGCAACCCCTTTAAACTTAATTTTGTCCAAGCAGAACAGCATAAAAAAAGAAGAGGGTAGTTTTGGAATCGGTCAACTTACATAATTGACAATGCATTCCCTATCTGCAATGCAAGTATTGCTCATGCAAATGTCAAAATTGCCCACTAAAGAAAATGAGTGACCCACATGCCATTATTTATTTATAATTTCTAAAAGGACGTAAAGAACCCAAAAAATTGAAGAGGAAACCTTAGGCGAGCCGGGTTGAGTAAAGTCACATGATTGCTGGGTCGAAATTTAAAAGTTTAACATATTTTTTTCTATTTATATTTGAAATTTTTTAAGTCGGATCAAGTCGATTTTTTTTTTAAAGCATTTTCCAAACCTGGCTTACACAGATTGGGCTAGATTAAAAGAAATAAAAATGTAATATCCCGAATTTTCGAAACTGAAATATTCTCATATTGAAGTTTCAGTCTTGGAACGAGGCAATATTAGAGAATATGAGTTTAAGTGTTAAAATATAATTCGGAAGATTTTAGAGTAGAGATTTATTGCGTTGGAAATCGCGTAATTCAGAAGAACCGATTAAGCGAATTACATAATAAGGGAAAGTTTGTATTTTTAGCTATAAAAATAGAAAACGAACTCTGATGGAATTGGTTCTTGATGCGTTGGACTATTTTTTTAAAGACAAACAATTTTCGTGTTGAACACATTTTGAAATTTATACGAGAAGGGCCTCAAAAATATAAATTTATGAAGGAATATTTTGTTAGGGGCGTAGATGCAATTTCCATAAAGTTATTATATAGACCCTTTGTGCAAATGCCCAGCTTCTTCACGTCTCATGTGAGAGAGAGGAGGGAAACGTCTGCCACCAGCCGGCCGGTGCGACCAGCCGTGGGGAGTCTAGGGGTGGCCCTGAATCACAGGAAAACAGGTAAGATGAAAGAGAAAATCATGTTCTTATCAAGGCATGCCGCTTCAATCCACGTGTTGAGCCACCCACCAAATCGAAGCCCTCAGAGAGTACTAAGAGACCGCAGTGTCAGTTTTGTCGAACGACATTCGGTTTCACGTAAATCGAGGAAAAAATACAGTGAACAGTAACACTCATTTGAAAAGTAGTTTCGATTCGAATTCCGTCAATTCCTACGCGTTCATGGAGCATTGGGAGTCCATATATACCCTCAGAATCTCAATAAGACATCCCAATAAAATTCACTATTTTTTAATTTATTGTTTTACATTCAGATGCTTCCAGCAGTGTCGTAGAGTAATGTATTAACTTGTATTGAATTGGAAAAGTTAGAATTTATCAAAATTGTGCTATTGGTATAATTTTGGTGAAATTGAAATGAATTAGATCAATCTAGTAGGATTAGCGAGTTTTCGATAAAATTGGATTTCTCACGTGTCTATGCTTTGGTAAAAAAAATGTTAGATATGAGTTAATTATGACGATTATTGGGATTTATGTCCTAAAGCTTCATGTATTGTAAAACAGAATTGATTATTGTAATAATAATAAATGCATTATTCATTTTTATCAAAGTTGTTTGATTTATATCGCATATTGTCCAATTGTCTTATTTACCTTGATTACTATTATACCTTCAGACTTAGTGTATGTTTGATGCACGAGAGGGTTTATGTCTGAAGTTAGTAAACAAAGAGGGTACTTTGTTTGTGGTTTATCTATAGCTGTGGTCCATTCTATACTTGTATGACGACCTTGATCCGAGATCGTTCATGTAGTGACATGAGAATGAAGGCACCTTGTATGATGAGATCATATAGGACTGGACTTAGATAAATACAAATTTCTTTAAATATCTGTTAACCGAAGAAATTCATTTTATCTAATAGATGGTCATATATGGATTCGATCTTAATCCTGAGTGTACTACGAACTCCTACATGACAAGTTATGTCGTTTGATTTACTATGATGAGGTTGGTGTTGCATTCCCGGCCAATAACTACGTATTTTGGGGATATGGTTTGGTGTGTAGCAGAGAATATTTTACATAGATATGAAATTCACTCCTTTTTACGAGAATCAGAAGAATATCTTTTTTAAGAGTTGATTCGGGACTTGAACAATTTGAGCGCTCAACTTTTCTATTGCGAATAGAAAGTTTTATATTCATAATTTTTATGAATTAATTGTTCATTATAGAATCAATGGTGCTTAAGAGACAAAATATTTAGAGGGGTTTAACGGACTTTTGAACCGGCTCTATTTATGAGATATTCGTGAAGGGCTATATTCATATGTAATGGCTATATCGATGGACACCAAAGATGTTCGGTTTTATTTTATCCATCTACAATAACGTGAGTTCAACTTCGAGTTTTAGTGGAATAACGTGGAGTTAATAATTTGTAATATTTGATTAAAAAGTTTAATTAATATTTTGGAATTATTGGAGCTCGAAACTGTAGGTTCATTTGGTCCCCGTGCTAGCTCGATTAACTGTAGGAAACCTAATATAATTAGATTGTCTAATTATATGCTCACTTTATATTTATATATTATTGATGAGATTAATAATATTTATTGTCACAAATGAAAACTATGTTAAATTAGTTTAACTTAATGTTTTCTAGAATTCTTTGATTATGAGATAATCAAGTCTTGATTATGAGATAATCAAGTTAGTAATAATTATGAGATAATTACTACAACATAATTGAAAGTAAATAAATCATTATTAAGATATTGATTTTTATTTACCATTGGAGACAAAGCCATTTGACTTACCATGTCATCAAAGCAATTATATCTATTATGTGACATGTATACACCTAATGTATTTGTCATTAGCTAATGCAGTTTATGCTTTGGTATGACCTCCAGATTTATGTGTTTGCCATTGAAAGAAAGCATTAGATGCTTAATGACAAAGTCCTTGTCGTTAATTTATCATTTCTTACGTTTTGGTATGGCATTCACATTTTTGTGTTGACCATTACAAGAAAGCATTAGATGATTAATGACAAGGTTAGTTGGCTTGTGTAAGAGAATATAATCTCTACCATTTCTCTCACTTCCCAAGATTAACATTTTGCAAACATTCACACAATTATTGTGAGAAAGATTTGAGAGAAAATAGAGAGAGTTCAAACATTCACAAGTGTTGTGAGAGTGTTTGAAATTCCTAAAGCCAAACACCAATTGTGACATCTTGATTCTCTAAATCGTTTAGAGTTTAATCTTTGTGAGTGAAGCCCACACTTTGGTTTGTTGGTTTCGAGTCATAGTTCGGAAGATCGAGTGGTTGATCCAAGTGTTGGACAACAAAGGATTGATTTCGGCTACTACAACATATGGAGAAGGCAAAGAAAATTTTAAAGATCCATACCGGAGTTGGTGCCACCACAAGCAACTTCTGCCGCGCTAAGGAAAGTCATTTCCTACAATGATATGATAACGTTTGGATGAATTCGGAAAGTTTCGGAGGGTCCAAGATCATTCTGTAGCGTTATCGGAAGCTTTTGCGAAAGAATTTCCGAAAACATGTAATTTGTATATTTAAATTACTGAATTGATATAGAACAGTGTATAATGATGAAATATGAGTATTAGATGTGTACCGGGTGGAACGGGAAGGACTTGAAAAGTTTTGGATTCATCCGCAATATTTTTGGACTTTTCAGATAGCTTTCTAATTTTTAACCGGAAATAGAATTTAATTTTACGAATATGTTATATTGGATATGTTATGAGTAATGAAATAGAAATCGTTGAAATCAGACTTGATTTGATTATTCCGGGAAGAACCCGAAATTTGTTATTGTTGAGTTGGGAATTTAGCGTAATATCGGTTCTAATTGCATCTGCCGTTTGTTTTGACAAATTTGACTAGGATCAGGAGTGATCGCTAGACTAGGTAAGTATTTCATGCTATGTATACCAATATATTGGCTTTTGTTTGTCTGTGGGAAAGATGTGTGTAAATATATATGGGTGTGTGTGTGAGGGGAGATAATTTACACCAGAAGGGCCTCAAAAATATATATTTCTGAAGGAGTCCTTTGTCAGGGGACTAAATGTAATTTCCAGAAAGTTATTATACAAACCCTTAAGCTTATCAAAGTTTGTGTGGATGATCAGCTTCTTCAAGTTTCATGCGAGAGAGATGAGGGAAACATCGGCAACCAGCCGACCGGTCGAGGGGTGTCCATCGGTCGCCGGTGGTGGCCTTGAATAACTAGAAAACGGCAATATGAAGGAGAAAATCATGCACATATCAAGGCTTTGTTCCCGGCTTGTTGCTTCGATCCATTAGTCAAGTCACCCGATAAATCGAAGCCCTCTAGAGTACTAAGAGGCTGCGGTGTTGGTTTGTTGAACTTCGCTTGATTTCATGCAAATCGAGGAAAAAAGACTGTGAATAGTATCTCTGATTCCAATTCAGTCGATTATTACGCATTCGTGGGAGCGTTGGGAGTCCGTATATGCCATCAGAATTTCGGTAAAACATCCATGTAAAATTTTCTATTTTTAAGTTTTTTATTTGTATTCGGATGCTTTTAGTAGTGTCATAGAGTAATGTATTGACTTTTATTTAATTTGATAATTTAGAATGTATCAAAATTATGTTATTGGTAGAATCCAGGTGAAATCAAAATAAATTAGATAGATCTGGTAGGATTAACGAGTTTTCGGTAAAATCAGATTTCACACGTGTCTATGCTTTCATGAATGAAATGTTAGATATGAATTAATTATGATGATATGATAATGTTTGAGCAATCTAGAAAGTTTTAGAGCGTTATGATCATTCTGTAGCGTTATCGGAAGCTTTTTGCGGAAGATTTTCCAAAAACTCATATTTGCATGTTTAAACTACTGAATTAATATAGAACAGTGTATAATGATGTAATAGAAGTATTAGATATGTTCTGGGTGGAATGAGAAGGTCCCGAAAAGTTTTAGACTCATCCACAATGTTATATTGAATGTGTTATTAGTAATGAAACGAAAATTATTGAAATCAGACTTGATTTGATTGTTCCAAGAATATCTAAAAGTTTGTTAATGTTGAGTCATGAATTTCGCGTAATATCAGTTCTAATCGTATCGTCAGTTTATTTTGACAGATTTGACTAGGATCAAGAGTGATCGTTAGACCAGGTAAGTATTCCATGCTATGTATACCAACACAATGACTGTTGTTTGTCCTTAGGAAATATGTGTATAGACATTGCATTTTTACGTATATCTTGATCATGAGTCTATTATGGAGACACTCTCTGAATGTTAGGGAATACTGCAAGGATAAGTACTGGAAGAGAACAGAACTCCAAGGAATTTAATAAATACCACCAAATACTAGACGGACATCACTTATATCCGGCCTATCATATCTCAAACGGGAATAACCGGCCGGATATACCTTGAAATAAATTCGATCGAACATAAGACAGTTGTAAGTGATTGTGCTGATTGTCAATCTTTGAAATCATGGGATTTGATGGATTTCCAACCGGACATATATCCATCTGTCAATGACTATGCAAATCCTCAATTACTAGAATTATGGGCATAATCATGTTCGGTCAGATGTATGTCTCAAGATGTATATCCAGCTGGATGTATATCGAGCTCTAACTGACGCTTGCTTGGAAATCACTCAAGATAAACTAGAGAGAAAGAGGAGATTATGTCTCCCACTTTCATTCTTAGACCTCGTCCTATCACTATAAAAAGGCTCATCCCCCTCACAAACCATTCAGAACTCATCTCCAAGAAAGTCCATTTGTTGAAATTCTGAAGTACTGCCACATGAAATTTTAGAGAGAGAACGTAGGCCAAATACCCACAAATCCTTGGAGTTCTCAGCCTTCTGATATGAATCTATCAATAACTCAATATCTAGGAAGCGCTTTAGAGCCATCATATATGTTGGACAGTTATGACCCATAGCGTCACTATTTGTACAGATCATGGTATTGTTGTACAAATTAACTATGTGACAAATGAAATTGCTCTCTTATCATTTGTGATTAGATCACCAAGATGTATAAATGATAGGAGATCCTTATGATTAGTTCCTGGATTGAGATGATATGAGACAGTATCAATCCACGAAGGTTTAATCATTAAATATCCATAGTCAGAGTATTATCGAGATTGGACATCGATAATACGTAAAAGACTAGTATTACACTTGTGCGCGTTGTGAGGGCATAACAGCATAGTTCTCATATATTTGGGTATATGATACTCAAGCAAGTGTAGTAGGAGGTTGTGTTTTACCGATGGTACGAAAAACAGCTTCGCTCTGGATAAACCCCTCGGAATTCCATTGGTAGTATGACTATGTGTCTATGGAAGTCCGAAATCAGGGTATGTGTATTTGGTCTTAACTTGAGACTTGCACCGCTAATACTTGCGACAATCAATATACTTTGGTTTTAGGTCGTCCAGGGTTTTAACAGGTTCTGTGTACGCCTCTGCTGGGTATATTGAGAATCGTAGTGTGTTGGGTGTGATGTCAAGACGGAAGTATCACTCCAGTCATAGTGGAGATGATGGTCACGTAGGATACGGAACTGGTTCTCTTATGTACTGCAGTCATCGGGATAAAATGACTAGGTCATGTTTATCCGATTATAGAGACTAGTTACCAGAGATTCGATATGTGCTTCGTACGGGGCAGATACTGGATCGAAATACGAAATACTACGTATACTACGCCTGATATAGATCATATATTCCTGTAAGGATATTTCTGGAGAATTGGGTAGGCATGGCGCTTTGCTAGAAGCCAACTTTGTCTTGTAAATCGGTACAAACGTAGTACGAGGTACTTACGTGTTCGGATAGTCCGACGACCGTATTTACTGCCAACATATCCAGGGATCTCATGGGTCGCTTCCCGAAGATTCACCGATGACGTATGACTCGCACTTTATTAATCTGAGATTAATTAAATGAGAGAGAAAATTAATATGGGATTAATTACGGAGATATTTTATCTGGGATAAAATATCATTTAAAGATATAGAACGATTAATTTGGAATTAATTGTTTAAATAATATATTCGATATATTATACGAAATTGGATTTCGACGCGGAATTGAAATTAGATTTTAATTCGGGCGAACGAGTTAATTTAGAATTAATTCGCTAGTGATGTGAATAGTGATTTTGCTAGGCATAATTATTTAATTACGTCGCAACAGAAAATTCGTTAATTTGGAATTAGCGAACCCGAGCCCGAGAGTGTTTGCGAGCGCATTCACATTTCGAATTCGAGTGCGGCACTCAAGTCACATCAAGCGTCTAATCGCTAGTCACATCAAGCGTCTAATTGCTAGTCACATCAAGCGTCAAATCATTAGTCACTTTGAGTGATGTGACAACTTGTCACTTGATTGATTTAGTGATGTGAATAGTTGATGTGAGTTGTTGGAAGCTATTAATTGCCAAATTTTGGCTCCAAAACTTGTTGAATTTTGGAAAGGCTTATACAACTTTTGGTAAATGAATTTTAATAATTCAATTGTGTATTAGATATACAATCCATCAACCAACACACACAACTCTCTCTTCTTTTTCTTCCTCTCCCATTCATGCCCAAGGGGCTGAAATTTCTTCTTCTTTTCACAGCTCACTGCCGTGAGTCATGGAGAAGGAAATAGTGATTTTTGTGGCAAAAATCAAGAGTGCTAGCACACTATAGGGTCTTGCGAAGGTGATAGGGAACCGCACACGTGAGCATGGAATCATCGACACAAAGCTTGGAGCTTGATGGAGATCCATGGCCGAATTTGGAGGACACTTTTTCAGCTCACTGCCGAGCCTTCTTGGAGAGAGATAAGGAATTTTTATTCTTCGACGCATCGCTCAACCGCTCGATGTAAGTATTCCGCAACTTCCTCGTGTATTCACATGTATGTTTCTATGCTTGATTCGATCCTCGGGACTTAGAGATTTCCCAACAATATATATAAAGGTACGACTTTAGGGCACCGTTCAAGTTTCTGTATTTTACACAGTAACTCCGGCCAAAGCAGTAACACATCCTGCTGAATATGCACATCATGTCTGTCATGTAATTAAAACATCCGGACATGATTCTCCCAAGTTAGACCGGGGATATGCACTTTATATCATGTTTTCTTTATGTGATATCACTATTTTTCATATTTTATCGTAGCTATTATTAATATTGTCGTTTAAATTATTACCACACATGAATTTTTTGCTAATACTATTGCCACATATGTTTCTACACTCCTTTATCTTTTATGTTTAACATGGAATATCCGACCAAAGTTACACTAAGTCTGGCTAGACATTAAGTCCCCAAAAAACTTTATCTGGTCTGGCTTCTGGAAATATTTGTGTTCTGATGTGTTCAAATCACATGCTATTATTGTTGTTCTATTTCATAGTCTTTTATTTATTTTATTTATAGTTAGTTAATCATGATTTATCCTCTGTATCTCTCTGGTTTACGAAACACATCCTCCCATATATGGGCTATGTCCGACAGGACACCAATGGCACATAAGAATGTCCGGCAAAGCTTCCACAAAGCCAGACCGATGTGATGCATGCTCTGATTTATTTACTTATTATCGTATTACTATTGTATTAGTTTCTAAATATTTATTCATTGTTTGTTGTTTCTTTACTATTCATGATGACACATTGTATGCTTTTATAAATTGTTATTACATGTGATTGCATTATAAGATATGAGGATACCTCTTTTGAGCTTAAATATTACACTGGCATAAATAAATGACCATTTTGAACCCAAACGGGTTTAAGTTCGGACCATACAAGGAGTGCAGTACAACGTAAAATCATTCCCAGTGTCTCATACTTTGTGGCAACTTCTTAATTCTCTGGTTAGTCCCCTCGCCCGTGGGGTTATCCATACACTTTACGAGCTGAGAGCCCAATAATTTCACGGTTGCAGACATCATAGGCATAGCTGTAAGCCCAGTTTCGCTCCTACAATGTGTGTAAATATATGTATATGTGTATAAGTATATGTTGTTAGGGCAGTTGTGGAACCCCTATGGTCAAATAGTTCTCCACGCAGCGGAAGTGGGTCTAACCTAAGGACATCATGGATATGTGCATAAATTATTTTAATGAAAACTACATTATGGATACGAGTCCATAGGAAAAAATGGGGGCTAAATCGGAGTCCGGAAACTCTGGAACGAAGAAAATGAAGTTTTAGTATTCGTTGGCACTGGGAGTCGCGATGCGCTGGATATGAGTCGAGACGCTCCAAAGTACGAGAACAACTCCGAGAGATGAAAGTCTCAGCATCACGACATGGAAGGATCAGAGTCGCGATGCTCCTAGGTCCGATGCTCAGTGTTGCGATGCTAGAGGGTCATAGTCGAGACGCTCACCTGGGCAGTGAGCAATTTCAACCTTTAAATCAATCCTAAACACTTGTAATTTTCTCCTGTCATTTCAATACACCTTAAAACCAATTTTAGCATCAAAACCAACCACAACACATGTTATACAACTAACATACATGTATTCTAAATACTTATATGCATTTGTTTGAATCTAAACATAAACCAATTTTAGAATCCTAATAAGAAATGTCTCATGAACAATTCTAGTTCACCCAAAGGTGTTCAAGTGATTCTAGAATGGTAGCCACATCTTTAAGCTTTAATCTAGAGTTCCAAACTCTTATGAATTATTCCATGTCCAACATGAACATCTTTGACCTAATTAACAAGTATATTGTGTTTATATTTCTAAAACATCCTAACACAATTTATTAGCCTTATTTCAACATTAAATTATATATTCGTGCATCCAATACATAAAATAACATAGCTTAAAAGAAGTTCAAACTTACCTAACAGGATTGATGCAAAGATCCAATCTTCTTCTCTTTGTTGAAATGGTTGGAGAACTTCCAAGGTTTGCAAACTTCACTCCAAGATCCAATCTTGATTCCAATGCTAGCAACATTCACTTCAAGATCCAATCTTGATTTCTCCTAGATGAAATATTGTAGAGACCTCACAAATTTCTCTAATCTTTTCTCTAATTTTGGCTAATTTCTCTAATTCTTGCTTGTATTTAGCTTTCTCAAGATTAATTAAAACCTTCATAAAGCTTGCTATTTATAGCAAAACTTAGGTAATTTTTAATTAATAAAAGTTATAATCAACTTTCAGGTGGGCTTAATCTAATTTGTCCAATTATGTATAATTAGGTGTGACTAATCTCCATTGTCTACCACTTTGACTAATCTCCATTATCTCCAAATATGATATTTTTGGTTACCAAATCAGATATGAAATTTCTGTGATTTTGGTGATGAAAAGTATGTTGTATAAATGTATTGGATGTATTTTAGGCATTGGAACAATTGCCGGAAATTATTTTGGAGTTGAAATATGCGAAAACGGCGAAAAACGATATTATCGGGTGAGTTTTGGGCTTACTGGGTGTCCGCTGTCCAAACAGTGAATTGATCACTGTTTGGACAGCCCATGAACTGCCCAAGTACTATTGGAGCTGACCTGGGCTGCCCCCATGTGTGTTGGTTGGTCGGTTCGGACAAAAACGCTTCTTATGTCATTTTGCGGAAAAACATTTTCGTAAAAGTTTCGTAGTGTTTCTAACTTATTTATGTTGTTATTTGATATCGAATAAATATGTTTAGGTGAAATATGAATGAATTATTCATATTGGATATTGAATAATTTATTCGGTAACTTTAAAAGTTTTAAAGTTACAATTTTGTCCAAACCGCGCTTCCGCTGCTCCCGCGCTAAAACCCCAACAAGTTTTGTATTCTGTCATTGGGATACTTTTTGATTAATGTTTTGATGACACTTATGATTTAAGGTTTTTAAATGATCAATGAGCAAAGATTTTGGAAAACTTTTTTTGATAAGTTAATAATAAGGAATATGTTTCCATCTTGACACTTGTTATATATTTTAATGTTTTATGAACTATCATAATGTTTCCACCGAGACGCTTGTTAATGAAATATTTCAGCCTCGACGCTTGATCTACATTTTCATATTTTATGATTTATAGATATGTTTCCGTTGAGGCGTTTAATGATATATTTCTGTCCCGACGTTTGACTCTCGTTTTCACGATTTATGACTTATGATTATGTTTCCGTCGGGGTGTTTGCTATGAAGTGCTGACCATAAAAAAATGGTTGGCCCACTACTGTGTCGACATGGTCCTGGTCGTACATTGTCCAATCAGTGAGCACGATTCGGACAATGGACGCTTGATAAGTGTTTTGAAAAATTTATTTACAAGAGAATTATTTTGAATGATATGCATTTGATATTGGCTCTCGTTCCCAAAAGATTTATCTTTGATTAAGACATACTTGTGTTTTGGGGAAAGATTGATTTTAGAAGAATTACGTTTTAAAATAAGATACATCTGATTTCATTTATGTTACGATATGGTATGTTTTCGCCATGGTGCTTTATCTATATTTTTATGGATTTATGATTTTTGAATCCGTCGTTGCGCTTATTTAGGGTCTGTCCAACTGTAGTGGATCGACCAGATATCCTCTGTCAACATGAGTTTGATTCGTTCATGGATAGATCGGTGCACGCGATTCGGACATTGGATGCCTGTTATGTTTTGTCCAGTTGAGTTGGTCCTGAACGCTTGATAAGAATTTTACCAGAAATATGATTTTCAGAAATGATTTATTTACAAAAAAAAAAAAAGAATTGTATAAAGAGTTTTCAAAATGATTTTAAAGTGGATATTTTATGTTCTTTGTTTGGATATGTATATGAATGTGTTAGTGTGAGTGAAAGATCTGAGGATCAATATAAGTTAATTTTTTTTTTCTGAAACTGTACAGGTATGAATATATGTAAGATATTTGAATATTTATGATTAGTGTGTTTGGACCTGTATGTATGTTTTGAGTTGGATCAGAGGTCCTCTATGCTTATTTGATGTTTTGACATGTCGTTTTCCTTTAATATGTCAATCTGACTAATTCGATTCGGATCAGATCTGATCAGGTCGAGTCATCTAATTTTCCTGGAGTTTATACACTATTAAGGCGGAAGACTAGTTCTTTCTTAATGAAATAGACCTAATCACAATCTGGTGAGGCTACAATCAAAAAGTTTTAGAGTGTGGTCTACCAAGACGGCCAGCCCACGAGATTGACAAAAATTCTTAGCACAAGTCAGCAATTCACATCCCCATTCTCGATTCAATCCAAGCATTTTTTGTGATGAAAATGAAATATTTTATTTATATAAAAAAATATTAAATATAGATACACTCGCGCATTGCTGTGGTTTTTATTTTTCAAAAAAAGAACAAAAGATGGATAACATTTATCAAAACCGGTTTAGTCCGTCAAGTTAAGGTCACCATCCCACTAAATAAAATCATCTATCAAAGTAAAATGCGATATTCTAATTCTATCATGTATATCCCTTTATATATGCATATGATCATAACGAGATACATGAAACACAAAAAATATACATGAATTTTATAGAAAATTCAGTATATCATAATCACTAATTTAAATACGTTGTAGATATTAAGATATGTGAAAATATAATGTACCATAAACATTGATTAAATTCAATGTATTATAAATATTAATTAAAGTGGAGATTTAATATAAATATTAATTAAAATGATGATTTAAATAAAATTTTATCCCCTAATTTCTTTGGTGCCACGTGGCAGTACTAGAAGAGTTAGGAGATGAAAATATATATATAAGTAAGGTATGATAGTAACGTGAATTCCAACCGTCAGAGCCTACATCATGTAATTTTAAAACGCAATTTTAACCCAATGTCACAAGTAAAGGGGAAAAACTCCCTGTTCTGGTCGGCTTATTGTTTCTTTTTTAATCATTTTTTTTTTTGGTTTTTATGAAATGTGTTTAAGCTAATAACCATATAAATGGACAATAAAGGTGATAATCAATGTTAACTATATGCCGTCCAGCGTCTGTTGAGCGGCCACTTGTCAAGCATAAAAAGGATTAGTGACCCAACTATCTTGTATAATATGATTATGATATCATTTATTTCTGTGGGGTGGGGGTGATACAACCTAACTTACAAGTTTTGTATTTGATATATTTTACAACTACCTTTAAATGAGTAATTAATTATTAATCATCACTTGTTAAGTTGCATTTCATCTTAAATTATGATT
>SKCR01030714.1:0-182015 GCA_019454045.1 Zanthoxylum bungeanum | reverse complement strand
TGCTGCTAAGACTCGACCCAATTCCTGTACTGCCTCTATGTATTGTGGCTTAGTACCAACACTACTACACAAAACACGCAGATGTTTTCAACTCGTCTTCTTGAAGTGGCTTCCATTTTTTTCTATGTATTTCTTTTTCAAATCAGGATGCCTTCAAAAGTGTAATGACGGGCTGAATTTATAGTACCTGAAAAAGGGTGAGTAATAATAGCACTAATATCTTCCAGAGGACGATTGTTAGCTAAACAACAAAAGAAATCGTGAAAGGTCAAATAGTCTGGATCCTGTCTACGAAAATAAAGATAATTACAACGGAAAAGCAAATCAAAGCAATAATTAATGCAACGGAATTGTGTACGCAATACGCCACTCGCTCAGTATAAATTCATTAGGATGTGTCTCAGGATTTCATTCCTTACTCAGCCATCGCTAATGAATTGTTTCTTTTTTTCTTTGATTGCGAAACACAATTCCTTCTGTCTAAAAATAAATGCTTCGTTTGTGCTTTTCCCTACAAAAATAACACACAAAATTAAAAAGTTCATACAGATATGAAAACAAATATTACAACAATTGCATGGGTTGCCTCCCTGCTAGTGCTAAATTTTCGTCGTTCAGCCAGACGTGACTGAAATTCATCTGTTAAGGAGGTTTCAATGTCGTTTTTTTGGATGTCCGATTAAAACAATCCCCGTGAGCGTTGCTTTTGAAGGGTCTCTTCCAACGGTAAAGTGGAAAAAAAGTTTTGTCTCATTCAGTGCTCGTGCCACCTTTTTTGATTGTTGTTCCCAGTGGTTCCTGCAGAAAGAAAGAAAATCAGGAGGTCTTATATGGTGCTTGACTTGGAATGGAAGTTCCATTCTGTCAAGCTTCTGGGTGATATCTTTGATTTGTACTCCCCAAAACAGCGATGTTTCTCCTGAATGCTCTGGATCTTTATTAAGGTCAGACATTTGCTCCTCCATTTGCTCTGCTTCTTTTTCCACCTTTTCTTCACAGATGAATTGTAAAATTTTTGTATTCAGCTCTTCATCTGTCATCTATGAAATACATGCTTCAAAATTGTCAACCAGAGGATGCAAAGATGTTTCTGACATTAGGTTCTTCATCCTCTGATATGACTGGAATGGATGGTTCAGATAGATCTTCTTCAAACATCATGGTAAAACATGCTCCAAGATCTTCATTTTGAGGATTGAAAGTTTGATCCTCCGTTGTTGGTGCAGTTGGTACAAATAGATCAGCTTCATCCTCGTCAGAATCTGAATAATAAAAGTCAAATTGAGACTTTACCGGTTCGGGCTCCTGAACTGATACTCTGGTTGTTGTTATTGATACTGCTCAGCCTCCTCCTCTGTTGAGTGTCTTTGTGGATTTCTGGGTACTTGAAGGCTTCATCAGTGTCATCTGAAACTGGTTCTTGAGGTATGTAGTTCTGGTTTTCTGTTAATTGTCTCATTTGATCTGTCATCCTCTGAATGAATTCTGATTGTCTCTGAATACTTTCAATTGTGCTTCAGGCTTGTTTCAAGCATTGTATCCAACTTTTCGTCTCGTTTCTTGGAAAAAATTTTGAGCATATCAATCAATTGTTCTTCCTCTGATGGTTCTGGTTTTTGTTGAGGATAGTAGGTGGATGGTGGATAAGATGGAAAGTATGATGGTTCTGTGAATATGTTGGCTTTTGATAGTTCTGCCACTCTGAAGTTATATCCTTGATCGCTCGGGTGGTTACTATCACATCTCCCCCCATTTCGTTTGTTGAGCAAATGTAAAATTGCTTGGTTCTGGCATCCAGTGATAATTGTTGGGCTGGACAACAGGCCTCAGAAAACCGGACTGTTGCTCCCAGATGTGGGGTGTATCTTCTTGTAAAGCTCGTAATCTTTCAATCTCCCCAGTAGTGTTCCATTGTTCAACCACCTGAAAACAAAGAAAGAAATAAAAATTACAAATAAAAATAAAGAAAATTAGATACAAGTAAATTAAATAGTTTCAAAATTAACAACTCAAGAAATATAAGCCCCGGCAACGGCGCCAAAAACTTGACCGGCGTAAACACACACGTATAACGCAAGCGCACGTATCGTTCAAGTAGTATAAAAATATCGATCCCACGAGGACTTAATTCCTACTATTGTTATTAATTATTGAATCTATTTATTTACAATATCTAATTGATGGTGAGAGAATGATTGTTTGATTGGTTGAAAGTGGTTTTACAAAATAAATAAATAATAAAAAGACAAAAGAAAATACTAAGGAAAATAACAAAAGACACAAAGATCTAGGGTCGTGAATCATTCTAATATCATTTAAAAGATGAAGTGGTTATTTTATGTTTGTGTAATAAATCAGTTTACTAACCTGGAACACTAAATTATGCAAAAGCCTCTGTCGATGGTCAGACGCAAATACCCAGTTTAACCCAATTGAACCATATGTCTATGTCAACCAAATTATCTGGATTCATTAAGTTTAAGTTCCAATTATGGCTACCCCCGCCCGACAGGTATAATTCCTATCCTGTAAGGAAATCTATTAAAGGGTTATCTATCCTCAAGGAAGATCGTGGGCTATTAAGTCTAAGGCTGAAACCTAAAATCCCTATGTCTAGTTCATTTTAGATTTACCACATCAATCTTATTGGTGATCAGACAACAGAAGCATTAAGCTTAAGACTTAATAAGTAAACCTTTAAATTACCCAAACTATAAAATAACCCCTTATAAACCGGTGATATTAAAATTCATCACAACCCCAGATAACTAACACATAACTAGGACTAGTAAAGACCTAAAAGTAAAAGACATAAAGTAAAGCTGAAAAGTAAAATACAATAAAATGCTAAGGTAAAAGAAATTACTTTTACTACTACTAATTTAGATATCTCCCATAAAATAATATAAACTTGTGATAATAATACCAACCGACCATATAGGCGGTATCCTTATTAAGTCAAATTAAGTCCAACCAGCCATAAAGGCGGAACCAAAATTAAATTGCCAACCGACCAATCTGGCGGTATCCTTTATTAGTCAGGTTTAAACCAGATTAAAATGAATTACCAACCGACCAATCTGGCGGTATCCTTTTTAAGTCAATATTTTAAATAGTGAATATATTATTTTTAAGGGAGATTAATCTAAATAGTAACAGTAAAAGAATTACCTTTCACCCTAGCTGGAGAAGTTACCTCCTCATGGTAAATAGTAAAAACTGTAAAAAGTAAAAATTAAATTACTATTCTTACAAAAAGTAATTAAAATTATTTACAAAACTAAAAACTAAAAATACAAAAAAACTAAAAACTAAAGAATATAGAGAGAGAAGCTCTCTCTTTAGAAGGAATTGAAGAGAGAGGAAGGTACACTGAATTCTGAAATCTCGAGCTCAATTTATAGAAAAATTTGGTTCCAGCACGTCGCGACGCCGAATTTGTCGACGTGGCACGCTCTGGTTCGCTGGTTTGAAGATTCTGGATAAGATGATAAGGTGACACGTGGCAGAGTGGTTGAGCTTCAATAATTGTGACACGTGGCGGCTTCTGATTGGTCGCTGAGATTCTTATCCGCCACGTGTCAGATAAGGATAGGATACTCAATTATTGATGCTGACGTGGCGGTGACGTGGCGACGACGTGGCGACACGTGGGAAAGAGACTGTCGGCACCATAGAATTGTGACGTGGCGACACGTGGTGTCACGATGCTGTGATTGGCTGATGCTGACGTGGCAAGTTGACTTGGTTGACCTTGTGACGTGGCGGATGACGTGGCGTGACACATGGCGAAGTTGACTTTTTGACCGATGACATGGCTGATGACGAGGCGACGACGTGGCGATGATGACTGTCGGCACCGTAGGATGCTGACACGTGGCACGGCGCACGTTAGCAGGTCGGCTATGATGGTGACACGTGGCACGGCGCATTTTAGCAAAGTCAAACTTTTCTCAGATTCTGATTTGTGGACCCGGCGCACGTTAGCACTGTTCGGCGTATTTTAGACGTCGCGACGCGGAAGTCTGGGCGTCGCGACGCGCAAGAGACCAAAATATCCCTGTTGACGCATTTTTGTCCGTTTTTGCCCAAATTGCCTCCAATGCTTTCCAAACTTTATTTTATCTACAAAATAACACAAAACATATCAAAACGTTCACAAATCTCAAGAAACTATACAAAATATTAGGTCAAATGAGTGGGAAATAGTGATATAAATACCACTCATCATACTCCCGAGACAATCCTCCTTCAATAGTGAATTTGTTTGGTTATGGGGGACCAAAAACAAACTTAGCAAAAGACAAATAATACACCAATTGACAAGGAGATTTAACGTGGTTCGGTGGATTTGGATCCGACCTACGTCCACGGGCACAAACAAGATGATACTTTTATTATTCAAATGCGCTTCTCAGACCGTTCTTTGTGTTTTACCAGTCAGAGCTTGGTGATTCTGATGATGATATTGGTTCTCTTTTTTATTCTCTCCCCGTTAAGCATACTCTACCCTCCTATTTATAATAGTGCAAAAATCAGATTCCTTCTTTTACAAGGGTTTCCTAGTTGAAACAATTTCTCTTTCCCATAAGGATTCCTAGTCAAAAACTACATTTACTTCCTTTATCATACTAGGACATTGACTTACTAGTTTACCCCATGAAAGTAGGATAACTTATTATCTTATCTCATATGGATAGAATGCCTTATTTTCCCGAAGATGTCTTGCCCTATGCTCGGTCTTCATGTGGTCGGTCATAATAGTCTTTTGTACTGAGAATGACTGTCGACCTTATAATTGCCCGGTCATCTTGAACTCAAGTGCTCGGTCACTAACCGTAAAGTTCCGGCCCCTTACTGTTGACTCTTTAGTGGTCGGGTCGCCATCAATAATCTGACTGAGAAGTGAATTACCTTTTTTACCCCTGTCGTGCTGCTTAAATAACATAGTGCCTGAAAACACCATCAACATCTGTCCCCTAGTTCTCGGTTCCAACGAGTATGCAAGTTGGTGCCGGGAACTATAAAGATGGTGTGCTGATCGCCTTGCTGGTGGTCGCTCCAGAAATCACAGAGAAATTGCCTTCGCCATCAACTAAGTCTTCTGTTTCTATCTTCATATCCTCGGTTATTGGAGATGCTGATCCTATTCAGAACGATTCTCAACCTCAAAGCAAATTGCTTACTTGGGTCGTTCCATCAGGAGATGAAGTTCCTCTTGTTGTCCAAACTAAGAATGACTTCTCCTCTGTAATATCTGTACCAGAGATTTAGAGGTCCTGACCCCTGACTGATCCAATCTTGATTGTGAGGAGAAAATTTTGCCTCTGAGCTAACGATGATGTGCTCGGTGGCATGTGATCCTTTCTCGAGCTGTGAGAGATGCTCGGACATGGGGGAATGTTACGTCCTCAGTCCGAAGGACTGACTCGGTGGGACGCAACTCGACCTCGAATGAAAAGAGGCACTTGGACCTGGGGGAATGTTACGTCTCCAGTCCGAAGGGCTGACTCGGTGGGACGTACCCTGACCCCGAGCTGAGAAAGGCACTTGGACCTGGGGGAATGTTACGTCCCCAGTCCAAAGAGGTAGACTCGGTGAGACGTAACCCGACCCCGAATGAAGAGAGACACTTGGACCTGGGGGAATGTTACGTCCCCAGTCCGAAGGGCTGACTCGGTGGGACGTACCCAACCCCGAGCTGAAACAAACATCGATCTCGGCGATACAAGAGCAGACACGAGCCGGAAAGAAAACATCTGACCTCAGCGGAACGAATCCAGCCTTTAGTCGATTAACCAAGCGGCCTCGGCGGAATGAATCCAGCCCCGAGCCGATTAATCAAGTGGCCTCGGCGGAAAGAATCCAGCCCCGAGCCGATTAATCAAGCTCGGCGGAAAGAATCCAGCCCCGAGCCGATTAATCAAGTGGGACTTATTCAGAAAGGAAGTGAATCAACCTTTTGAAACCCTACCGAATCTGGCACGGGCGTCCCCTTACCAGAGCAGTGAAAAACAAAAAAAAATCTCTGGAAAATAAAATTAACAGGCGGGGGCGACTTATCGCTTATCCCAAAACAAAACGTTTCGAAAGTATAAACAACAACACGGATGCCTCAAAACAGCGTCCTGTCCGAGGTCTCCAAAACACAATTCTGAATCTTTCAAGTCAGTGTCCCGACGAACCAGGATTTGGATCAGTTGAGCGTTTAAATGGTAAGGGCACATCCTCTATACGCCAGGTCACTGTGGAGCCTGTGTATTGCACGAGGGCTCCTCCTTACCGCGCTGGAGCAGGCACACGCTACGGGGGCACAATGCATCCCCATGCTGCGCCTCTCTTGGATCCAAATAATGAATGGATCAAAGAGCGTCCGGGATACTAAGGGCACATTCCTCCTTAGGTCCGGCATCACTGGAGCTAGAAATCGTCACGGGGGCCTCATCACTCCCCGTGTTATGCTTTCCCACAGATCCATTACATCGGGTAAGTGAGGATCAAAGAGTGTTCGATACATTAAGGGCATATTCCTCCTTATGTTCGGTAACACTGGAGTAAGCAATCGCCACAGGGGTATCATCCCTCCCCGTGCTATACTTCTCACGGATCCTATGCATCGAGTATGTCCCTGAGGACCCCGAGCCAAGAGAGATACTTGGTTCTGGGGGAATGTTACGTCCTCAGTCCGAAGGGCTGACTCGGTGGGACGTACCCCGACCCCGAGCTGAAAAAGGCACTTGGACCTGGGGGAATGTTACGTCCCCAGTCCGAAAGGCTGACTCGGTGGGACATACCCCGACCCCGAGCTGAAAAAGGCACTTGGACCTGGGGGAATGTTACGTCCCCAGTCGAAGGGCTGACTCGGTGGGACGTCCCCCGACCCCGAGCTGAAAAAGGCACTTGCACCTGGGGTAATGTTACGTCCCCAGTCCGAAGGCTGACTCGGTGGGACGTCCCCCGACCCCGAGCTGAAAAAGGCACTTGGACCTGGGGGAAAGTTACGTCCCCAGTCCGAAGGGCTGACTCGGTGGGACGTCCCCCGACCCCGAGCTGAAAAACTAAGTGTCCTCGGCGGAGCAAAATCCAGCCTCAAGCCGATGGTTGAAGCGGCCTTGGTGCCAACTGTCTTTTGTAGTGGGCGTCGAGTATGTCCCCCGTTTTTGTATATGGCTTTCAACTTTGTTTTAAGAAAGCGGATGAAAAAGGTTTTATTCATATTTGGGGACATAATGTCCTCCTTACAGTTCTTCTGCGGATATTTCGAGAAAAAACTTTATATTTGGCTCATTTGTGGCATTGTTTGATACCGACCGACCACCTTGTAATCCCGGGGCCTGTTCCGTTTCTAGTACGTCTGACTCCCGAGTTTTGTTATAGTTTTTCCTTGACCGATTAGAATCTCTGGTCAGTGCTATGTGTCCTCTGCCTAGTCGCTATAACTTCATGGTCAATGTATTTATTTAAATATCCATTCCTCGCCAGGTCTTCCATCTGTTCCCGCAGATCCCTGCATTCGTCCGTTGTGTGCCCCCTCAGATTATGATGTACGCAGTAAGACTTCTGGTTCCTTTTATCTGGGGGGAATCTCCTGAGGTCGGGTTCTATCAAGATACCTTTTTCCTGTATTTCCATGATGATTCGCTCTGGTGGTTTGCTCAGGGGAATATATGTTTCTTTCTGGACTACATGATTCACCTGGGTCGCGACCCCTCCTTCCTGTTCTCTTCGAGGTATCGGTTTGAATTCTTTGGGTTTTGGATTGAATCTTTTGAACTCCCTGTCCGGTCGTCGGGGAGCCTCTGTTCTTGCTGTTCTTTCCCGAATGGCCGTCCCCTTTCGGGAGATCTTTCTTCGTTTCCTCTTTCTACCCAGACAAACTCCGGGCTACCTCTAAGGCGTGGCATAATCCGGCGTGTCCTGGATCTCAGATGAGTCCATAGCTCCTCCCGACTTTTAGGGCTCCCTTTAAGCTTTCTAGGGCTTCTAGGGACTCATATCCTCCGACTTCCAGTACCATGTTGTGGTATCTTTCAATAAAAATTTTCAGGGGCTCGTCATCTCATTGCTTCATAAGTCTTAATTCTCCAATCGTCTTTTTAGGAACGCAGACCCCTTTAAAGTGTCGAATGAACGACTTCTTAAGTTGTGTGAAGCCTCTGATGCTCCCCGGAGCCAGACTTCTGTACCATAGGATGGCGGGTCCACCTAAAGTTAGGGGGAACACTTTGCAGATGGCATCTCCTACTACTCCCTGGACTTCCATCAACAAGACAAAGCTTTCGATGTGTGATTTCGGGTCAGAGTGGCCTTTGTAGGGTGCCATGGTCGGCATGCTGAATCGCTTTGGGAATTTTACCGACCTTATTTTTTCCGCGAGGGGAGATTCCTCCTCACTATCTCGGGCATCCCCTGCATCGGTCATGAGGCCTACTCCCCAATTGGTCATTTCCTTTTTTAACCAAGATTTTATTTCGCTGCTTGCGCCGCCATGTCGTATCATGTGCCCCTCCGTGTGTCTATTGCCCCGGGTGCGGCGTTCCTCATCCCTTGGAATTTCCCGCACACTTTCGCTATGCTCCCTGTCATCTTTTTTGAAGTCGTAGAGACTGTCATAGGAGGGATCCGGATGATGGTCTTCCTTCTTCTTCTTCTTCCCACGTGTCCTCTGTTTGCGAATCTTTTTCTACAACTACGGATTTTATCCCATAGGGGCCCCTCCTCCTGGGTCTATCGTCTTCACTTGTGTCTATCACCCTTTTCCCTTCTGCTCTTTCACTTTTTCTTCGACTGGTTCCGATGTCTGGTCTCTCGTTGTTCGTTCCCTCCATTCTCTCCAACCGATCCATCATGGATTTCATGCTTTCTTCCATCTTTTTCATCCAGTCTGTTGCTGGACTCCCTGAAGATTGATGATTCCCGCCTTCTGCCATTGTCTTACTACGCGAACCGCTTTTTGTTGAGATCCCCACAGACGGCGCCAATTGTTGACGGCTGATTTTGGTCTCAGGGCAATATGAGAATTTTACTCCCGAGACAATCCTCCCTCAATAGTGAATTTGTTTGGTTATGGGGGACCAAAAGCAAACTTAGCAAAAGACAAATAATACACCAATCGACAAGGAGATTTAACGTGGTTCGGTGGATTGGATCCGACCTACGTCCACGGGCACAAACAAGATGATACTTTTATTATTCAAATGCGCTTCTCAGACCGTTCTTTGTGTTTTACCAGTCAGAGCTTGGTGATTCTGATGATGATATTGGTTCTCTTTTTTATTCTTCCCCGTTAAGCATACTCTACCCTCCTATTTATAATAGTGCAAAAATCAGATTCCTTCTTTTACAAGGGTTTCCTAGTTGAAACAATTTCCCTTTCCCATAAGGATTCCTAGTCAAAAACTACATTTACTTCCTTTATCATACTAGGACATTGACTTACTAGTTTACCCCATGAAAGTAGGATAACTTATTATCTTATCTCATATGGATAGAATGCCTTATTTTCCCGAACATGTCTTGCCCTATGCTCGGTCTTCATGTGGTCGGTCATAACAGTCTTTTGTACTGAGAATGTTGCGGTCGACCTTATAATTGCCCGGTCATCTTGAACTCAAGTGCTCGGTCACTAACCGTAAAGTTCCCGACCCCTTACTGTTGACTCTTTAGTGGTCGGGTCGGCATCAATAATCTTGACTTAGAAGTGAATACCTTTTTTTACCCCTGTCGTGCTGCTTAAATAACATAGTGCCTGAAAACACTATCAACAATAATAATTTTTAAATTTTTTAATACTTGAAGATAAAAAAAAAAGCTTAAAAATTTCAATGCTTTTAGTGATTTTTTAGATTGGATCTTAAAAATTTAATTATAAATATATGTATTAGAATTAAAAATTAATTTATATAATTAAATAAAATATTTTTTATTAATAAAAACTACCTTTAGGCCGGACTGAGCTCAAGATTTCTGTCACCCATCGTTGGATCGGAACATAGTAAAGCACCAAAATAAGTTGCCCGAATGGAGCCTAAATTCGAGTACATAAAAAATGACACCCGAAGGCATATCTGAATAACTAGCATTTTACCGTAACTACAATTAAATACTAATTTATTTGTTCGAGGACATGTTTTTCGAACAAATTATCACAATTGAAAAAAAGAAAATTGATCCTCTCACCCCTCTTGACCACTCCCCCTTTTTGTCTCCCTGTAAAAAGACCACAATACCCTTCTCTTTGTTATTTATCACTCCTTCAATTATTATGCATGATACTAATTTTATATTTATATATATTAATTTAAAAATAATTATATACTAATTATAACTCTCTTTGTCATTTTATTAATTATATTTTTTATTTTGTAATTTTTTTATTTTTGTTAATAAATATTACAAATTATGTATTTATTCATTTATTTTTTTTGATTCATTTTTAATTTAATTAATACTACCTATGTATAATAAAAAAATTACCAAATAAAATTAATTTACAAAATAATTAGAATTGGTACGATGTATTGGGTTTATCACCAAGTGTGCCAAGAGTAGACTTTGGAGGCAACATATATTAGAATTTATATTTTTATATTTTTAAGTGTAAATTTTTATATTGTTATTTGTACTATTATTTAAATATATATATATATATTTTGATTTAATACATACGAATATTTTTATAATACTTAAGTAGTGTTAAATAAATTAAAAAAGAATAAAAAAATTAAATGAATAAATGAACATAAATAAATAACAATAAATATGAAATTTGTAATATTTATTAAACAAATAAAAAATATATATATAGAAAGCAAAAAAAATATAAATTTAAAAAATTATAAAATTATAAAATAAAAAATTTAATTAATAAAATAAAATAAGTATATATGTTTTATATATATATATATATATATATATATATATATATATATGGGTATTTTTAGTTTATTGAGAGAAATAATTTCTAAAAATTAAAGTGATAAAATCGGAAATATCCAAGAGGACAATGGAGTGGTTGTTGTTAGGGCGTGAGGAGTGGTCCTCCCAAAAAAAAAAAAAAAAATTGAATAACACATTTTCAATAAAAAAAAAAGTCCAACCATCTCAATTATAGGCAGAGCTATAGATGGAAATTTAAAGGGCCAAATAAAAAATTTATGAAAATTAAATCTTAAAAATATTAAAATTTGTAAAAAATAAAATAAACGGCTAAAAATGCTAAAATTCTAAGAGACGAAGACCCCCTTTAGTCTTAAGAGCTAGGTCTTAGGGAGGGGACCTCTGCCTCTGCCCCCAAACTAACCCTTTTATAATAATGCTGCTGCTGCAGCATTATTGTGACGGTATACGGCTCGATAATCGCATTAAGAGTGGAGTACTCATATCTAAACTCGATTTGATCTCATAATTTTCTATATTTTAATTTTAAAATAAAAATAATTAACCCACTAATATTTTTCAAAAAAATAAATTTTAATCACCTTTAAAATAAAATACTCCAACCTTACGGCGGGGCCATTTTCTTTAAAACTTTCGGGTAGATTGAATCAAATGATGTACCACTATCGAGAAAATCTTTGGTGCAACAGTGGTACCACGTCATCCATCCAACAAGCCAATCATCATTTGCCACGCGTGCTAAAAAGTCAAAAAACAACTAAAAAATAGGAAAAAATTTAAACATGTTATTTTTTAATTGGTTGGTGGTACCACGTCATCCATACCACTGTTGCACCAAAGATTTACTCACCACTATCGGTATATAAATGTAAAATTCAAAGTTTGAAACAAGGGCGAAGCCGGAAATATTTTTTAAGCTGGGCTAAATTATTATTTTTATTGTCAAAGAAAAGATTTATTTCAATAATAATTATTTTTAAATAAATGTTAAAGAACATTTCATGAATGTATAAGAAAAACATCAGTTCAAATACAATTAAATAATCAAATATTATAATTCTATTTTGTGAGTTACAATTGAAAATGAAATATTAATTGTATATATACTACATAATTATATAATAACGCAATTGACTATGATGTTGTTGAATCCCAAACGATAATAGATTCATACATTTAAATGAGTAAGATAGATGAGAATGAAAACTAAAAAGAGTTATTAAAATTAATATAAAAAAAATAATTTAAAACACCAACAATTTAGAAATTATTGAAAGAATTGGAAATAAATAATAACAAATTTATCAAAGTGATAACGTTATATCAAAGTCAAACCTTAATTAAAAAAATTATTGTTATAATAACAATGTTAGTTTTGTAAATACATTAGAATACATTATTATAAGAAAATATAATATTTAAAAAGCATAAATTTTTTGAAAATTTGGATGGATGGACCATTGCCCATACTTTCCTTGCCTCCCCCTTGTTTGAAACGTGTCTTTAGTTTTTGACATGCAGCATGCTAATTTCATCTTCCAATTTGGTCAATATTACTATGTATTTTATTCAATATTTTATAATCCCAAATTTTATTTTTTAAATGTAAAATATACATTAATCACTCCAATTTTATTTTTTAAATGTAAAATATGTGATGGTATATAATTAGATAGTGGGGAAAATGACTGTTAGATTTTGGGGAAAATGACTGTTAGATTTTAATGTTTAGGTAAAGATGAGTTTGAATTCAAGGAGTACGTTTCTTGTAAAAGCCTGAGATAATCAGGGGTTTTATCTGCTCCACTTAAGTTCGGATGGATAATTTGATGGCGGGGTTTCCAACGATTCCAAAAAAAAAAAAAAAAATTAGGTAAAGAGATATAAAACCCTCTAGTGTTTTAAAAAAAAAAAGACATAAAACTAATATTTATTGACATATTTTTTTATGTTAATATTTAAATGATTAGTATTATTCATTTACATAAGAATGACGTATGAGAATGTATAGTAATATGTTAAATTATATTTTTTTTCCAATTCAAAATATCAAAATTTGCTAACAAATATGTGTTGTAAATTCTTCAATTATTATTGTTTTGGATGGAGGAGGGTCATGTCTCTTGGATGGTACCATATGAGAAGGGTACACACATCTAGGGACATGTCCTCCAATTGAGGATAACATGCTTCTAGGCACTAATGGATGCTTGGGAGGGGTATAACCCTTTGGAGGGTTGCACCCCATATCAAAGGGTGCCCTTAAGGCACCCTTCCATACCTTTATAATGAGGCCTCTGATAAGTGGTAAATAGATCACTATTTCCCACTCATTGGACTTAATATTTTGTATAGTTTCTTGAGTTTTGTGAATATTTTGATGTGTTTTGTGTTACTTTGTAGATTAATAAAGTTTCAGGATTATCTGAAATCAAATCAGGGTCAAAACAGTGGAAAACGGACAAAAGGGTAAAACTGTCTTTTGGGCGTCGCGACTCGAAGCACTTCTGCGTCGCGACTGCTAACGTGCGCCGGATCCTGCTAAAATGCGCCGTGCTAACGTGCGCCGAATCTGCTAACGTGCGTCGGACACGTGTCATCATCACATGCTACCGACAATCGACATCGTCACGTCATTGCCACGTCCGCATAATAATTCAACTGTCGACAGTCGCCAGACACGTGTCACATCTCCGCAGAAGCCGCGCCACGTGGCGCAAATCAACGGCGCGTCGCGACACACAAGGACCATGGGCGCCTATAAATTCAGGCCGATTTCAGTTGTAAAGTCATACTTTCTTCTAAGGGATTCATTAAGAATACTCTGAAGATTGTATCTTGTTTGTTTATTTACAGCTTTCAGTATTTAATTTTCGCATTTGCACTTTCTTTTATTTACTTTTCAGTCTTTACTTTTCAGCATTTGATTTTATTTATTTTACGCAATTTACTTTATGTTATTTACTTTTCAATATTTACTTTTCAGCAATGAGGAGGTAACTCCCCCTTACTGGGGTGAAATGTTAAGCTTTTATTACTAATATTTAGATTTATTACTAATATTTAGATGAATCTCCCTTAATTATAATATAATAACTATTTAAAATCTGACTTAATGAGGATACCGCCTTATGGTCGGTTGGAATTAATTATTAATTTGACTTAATCAGGATACCGCCTATATGGTCGGTTGGTAATATCACGCAAATTTAATATATTATAATAATGGAGATATCTAAAATAGAAGTAATAAAAGTGGATCCTCTAACCCCAATATTTTCTTGTATTGTAATTTTCCCTTTTTAATTTCCAGTATTTTTAGCATTTATTTTATTTACTTTCCAGCATTTATTTTATTTCCTTTCCAACATTTACTTTATTTACTTTCCAGCATTTACTTTATGTCATTTACTTTATTTAAATTTTTATTAGCCTTAGATATGTGCGGTAACTAAACCTGTTATCTGAGGTTGTGATGAATTCCAATATCACTGGTTTATAAGGGGTTATTTTACAGTTTGGGAAATAAAAAGGTTTATTTATTAAGTCTTAAGCTTAATACTTCTTGTTAACTGGCCATTAATAAGATTGATTTGGTAAACTTAAAATAAACTTGACAAATGAATTTTAAGTTTCAGCCTTAGACTTAATAGCCACGATCTTCCTTGAGGATAAATAACCCTTTAATAGATTTCCTTATAGAATAGACATATACCTGTCGGGCGGGGTAGCCATAATTGGAACTTAATCTTAATGAATTCATGTAACTTGGTTGACATAAACATATGATTAATTGGGTTACACTGGGTATTTGCAACTGACCATCGACAAAGGCTTTTGCATAATTTCATGTTCTAGGTTAGTAAACCAATATATTACACAAACTTGAGATAACCACTTCATTTTTAAAAGATATTGGAAAGATTCACAACCCTGGATAGTTTAATAATCTTGAATTTTCATCAATCTACTTTCGCGCCATTTTATTTACTTGTTTTAATTTTAAGTCACCATCCAATCAAACAACAAATCCATTAGATACTTGTAAGAATTTGACTTCATAAATTAATAGCTTAGGTATTAAGTTCTCGTGAGATCGATACTATTTACACTACTTGAACGATACGTGTGCTTACGTTATATGTGTGTGATTACGCCGGTCAGCCTCCATGTTCATTCTCGGGGATCAGAGATTCCATCGTGAGTCACATTTCATTGTTTTAGTCAAAGAGAGTTCCTCCATATTCTTAGTTCAAGATTTTCTTAAGGAGTGCCCCTTGAAAAATAGGAATCCGAGTTATCCTGGGAGAACGTTAGCCACAGAACCCGTGGAGCACCGATACGGGGCTAATAAGTTCTTAAAGACAGAGATACATCTCGACTTGGATCACTGTATTTGTCATTTCTACCGGGTTTCTTCTTATTTCAAGTTTTAGGGTTTTTCATAGATTGGTTGGATTTTCTGGTTTTGATCTGTTTGGTTGCATGTTAATCTATGTTTAACGACACTATTCCACCAACAATCTTAAGAACTTAGTAATTAGTGTTGTTAGATAGTAATTCACATGTTTAGATAAGAAAATTTTCTGGAAAATATAGCATGTGCATGAAAATACGACAGAGCGTTCGAACGCCCAACGAACGCAAAGGCAAAAATCTGAATTTTCGTAAGAACGTTCGAATGCGTCTTCAAACGCAACTCGAACGCAAGCCTTCTGCCTAAGAACGTTCGAATGCGTCTTCAAACGCAAATCGAACGCAAGCCCTTTGACTTAAAATGTTCGAACGCGTCCTAAACGCAACACGAACGTAAACCCTCAGGAATATCTCGTTCGAACTCATTTTCGGATGCCACACGAATGTAAACTCTCTGGAATATTTCGTTTGAACACGTTCTCGAACGCTCCACGAACGTGAACTCTCTGGAACACTTCGTTCGAACTCGTTATCGAATGCAACACGAATGTGAACACACTAGACAGTCTCGTTCGAACGTAGATACGAACGCGACACTAACGAACTAAGTCCTGGAATAGTTTCTAAATTGAAAAGACTTAGATTAATTTAATTAATCACAATATTAACTTAGTAAATCATATACTGAATCACAATAATCTTGGTAGTATAGGTTTAAGTTATTATTAGGGTGTTCAATTATCACAAGCATACACATAGTGATAAAGTTGAAAATTAATTGTGTGTTGCATACTTGGTTGAGAATTTAAAGTGTAATCATACACAAGTAATTCCATCCCATCTTGATTGACACAAACACATATATCTACACATATAGAATATTGTATTGTAACATTAAAAGTGTAATACTAAGTGTTGAATTCCTAAGAGGTTCTTTTGAGGAAGTGTTTAAAGGATATTCTGTCAAAAGGGCGATGAGCCTAAGTGGTCAGAGATTTAAGTGGTTACTCCAGACTCCACTCGTCCTCTGGAATATTCCTTTATTTACTTTTCATAAGAAATCTTAGTCGAAAATTCAAGGACTTGTGTTTATTGGTACTATTGTCCAATAGAACAACGAGTGGATACTTGGTATATCACTTGAACAAGATCATTTGTTGATCGTTGTACAATTTGTCTTTTGTAAACTTATTGATCTCTATTGGTTTTTCCAGTTACACATGGCTAACGGAAACATCACAGTACCGGTCTCTCATGGAGAAAAATCGGAAAAGTTTGGTGGAGCAAACTTTAAATAGTGGCAGAGCAAAATATTGTTCTACCTGACAACTCTCCAGTTGGCTAAGTAGCTCAAAGATCCTCTGGGTCCAGTGGAGGGTGAATCGGAAACAACCAATGAACTGCGAGAAGAGACATAGTCATCTGGTGACTTCTTGTGCAAGAACTACCTTTTGGATGGACTTGACAATACCCTGTATAATTTGTATTAGGGCATGACTTCTGCGAAGATTCTCTTGGAATCTCTCGAGAAGAAATACAAAACCGAGGATTCTGGGCAAAAGAAATTTGTCATGGGTAGTGTAGGCACTGCATTTTTACGCATAAAACCCTATGATGAGTCTCATTTTGGAGACACTACCTTTTAAGTCACGGAGGTCACGGGAAACGGACATCGGAAGGGGAAATTCAGAATAAACAAGGTTCACTGTTTTCGTTCGTGCTGCGTTCGTGTTTACGTTCGAACGTCAAACGGATTGCGGGCGTTCGTGCCGCGTTCGAGGAAGCGTTCGAACGGTGTCGGTAATT
The DNA here is from genome assembly GCA_019454045.1 of Zanthoxylum bungeanum. Lineage (NCBI taxonomy): Eukaryota > Viridiplantae > Streptophyta > Magnoliopsida > Sapindales > Rutaceae > Zanthoxylum > Zanthoxylum bungeanum. The sequence goes on along the minus strand of SKCR01030714.1, from coordinate 164,894 downwards.
CTGGTTTTGCTGCTAGCCTCTCATCCAGCCCAATTAGCCCCCCAAAGCCCATAAAACACATCCCAATTTAAATAAATAAATATTAATTAAAACATTAACTAAATAATATAATAACTAAATTAATTAAATAATTAAATAAAACATATATCAAACATAAAATAAACAATTACCAACTTAAACTAAAATCATGCCTAAATTAAACAAATCACACACTAAATCAAAATATAATCATACCAAGTTAAAATCAATCAACCAATTATATTCCCAATCTAATAAGATTATTCCCAAATCTAAAATATTGTATTCCTAATCCAAGCCAATCAAATATTCAACCTTCCCTATCTAGCCAAGATTTGTCCCCCCTCAATCCTTTGACTTCCCTTAACCAAACCAAATCAAATCCCTTTCCTTGTCAAGCCCAACCCTTTTCCTATAAAAAGAACCATTCACCAACCTTCTCAACCCTAGTCCCTAGTCCCTAGCTAGCTAGTCTCTAACTCATACACAACACACATAAAAACTACAGGAAGAAGACACCCAAAAACAGTAAGCAAAAGATAAAGAGGAAATAGGAGCAGAACGGAGTTGGAGCCGCAAGCAAATCAGTAAAGACAACGAACGAGAACAGTGAACCAGTGAACCGGGAGAGTTGCGGAGCATCCACCCTTCCGACGATCGTGTACCGTACATCCGAGAGGTGATTTAAAAGGTTAGACCTGAGGGTACCTTTTCATTAGTTTATATTCATTTTTTATTGAATTCTATTCGCATGAGAGTCGTCTATGAATGCATGTTGTGGTCTTTGAGTAGATAAATATGCATGAATTATGAGATGTAATATGTTGTGGGTATTGGATGAATGAGAGATGTGTCAACTCTCGCGGTATATCGGATGGAAACCCGGACATAAATTTCATAGCCGATTCCGAATGGACGGTAATATGATCTGTACTCGGGCCACAACTCCACGTACCACTTGAGTAAACGGCACATTCTCTTGTTTTGTGTTGCTTTCATTTATTTATTCCTCGTCATTTAAATTATGTATGTCGTTAGTTATGCATGATTCAACCAAGCGCATGGGCTTAGTGAGTTAGTCCAAAGGTCCTCCATTTAGGAGATAAAGAGCCGAAAAGGCCACCTTCGTGACACTACTTCGCCGCGCCGGTTGATGTATGTTCGGTTGGACGCGAGATACGTTCAATCGGGCATACTTAGTTTGATATTGTTATCTTTATTTTCGTATGTATAAGTCAATCGAGCGCATGGGCTTAGTAAGTGTGTTGTGAGATCCCCTATGGGGAGGGGCTAAAAGCCCTTTACCACGATGCTTTGCCGCGCCGGTTGATGTGTGTTCGGATTGGATGTAAGATGTGTTCAATCGGGCATACTTGGTTGATATGATTGGTTCTATTCTTGTATGTGTGATGTGACGCGCATGGGCTTAGCATGTTGGTCTAAAGGTCCTCTCTTTGAGAGATCAAAAGCCCCAAAAGGTCACCTTTACGGCAGTGCTTCGCCGCGCCCTTTTATTTTCTGTTTATGTATTGCATCCTATTTCATGCATCAGGTCTGTGTCCGTTCGAACGCGTTCACGAACGCAACTCGAACGCGCATGTGTTTTTGCCTTATTATGTGTCAGGTCTCGTATCCGTTCGAACGCGTTAACAAACGCCATACGAACGTGAGCTTTCTGTCTCATCTCCGTTCGAACGCGTTTACGAACGCTACTCGAACGTGAGCATTCTGTCTCATTTCCGTTCGAACGCGTTTACGAACGCTACTCGAACATGAGCATTCTGTTTCATTTCCGTTCGAACGCGTTTACGAACGCTACTCGAACGTGCACACACTGAACTGAGTCTGTCTTATTATATTCATGCATAATTGCCTATTGGTTGATCTTTCTTATGCAAATGTGTCATAATTCGTATGCTTATGTCATGATAACATTTGAGTATTATTTCTTGCGGTATATCGGATGGAAACCCAGACGTAAATTTCGTAGCCGATTCCGAATGGACGGTAGTGCGGTCTGTACTTGGGCTACAATTCCACGTACCGCTTGGAAAAGTGCCCATATGTGTGCTTGTAGGGTCAATATGTGTGCTTGCGTTTTCCTGAATGTGATATGTAAATTTGTATGTTCGTTGCTATCTTGATATATGTTAAGCATGCAATTTTAAATATGAGATATATGTAAAAGCGTACACATAAGTTTTATTTTGCATATGAGAATTTAGAAGCATGATACTATTGGAAATAAGTGTTACTTAAGCTTAGTTAAATTATTACATGAATCCTTTCATTACAAGTGACATAAGTAAGGGACCATTCCGAACCCAACGGTTTGAGGTCTTCCCTTGCGAGGGGTGAGTGCGGCCTTAAATCTTTGTCCCGGTTCACACCGGGTGGCGACTCCATGTTATGTAATCCTTCCCAACTAGGCCGCGAGCCTAGGAACGGCGTCGCCCAGGTCCTGTGTCCCACAGTCTGGCGACTCCACTGGGGATAAGTGAATTGGCCCCGAAATATTGACTTGTGATGTTTGGATTTGTGTTTTAATTGACCGTGTCTATAGTGGATAAAGTAAGGGTTTAATCAAGGGCACTTTGAGGCTAGGTAATGGTTTGATGTCTTCCTTCACTTACTACCTTTCTAGAAGGAAAAGCTGTGAGGGCACCTATATGGCCATCTACTTGTAGCCTTTGTGATGGACTAATTTGGAGGACTCGTTGTTTATTCCTGACAACAAGCGATAAGAGCCTAAGAGGCTTGGGTATTTAAGTGAGCCTCGCTCCACCTTCCCTCTGGGGGATCTACAACGGGAAATCCATTTGACAGTCCGTCACACACCATAGCTCATTGGCACGTACCTTAGTGTATAAAAAAGGGTGCGCCCACTTGGTTGCTCGAACCCTTGAGTGGGGAGACCTAGTTGTGGGCCATCCTTCGCCAGTGAGAGCCTTTGTCTATACTCCTACTAACCCACCTATTGACCGGGTTGGCTAAAGTAACAATTATTTCCTTGAGTATGTGCTTGTGGACCATCCTCATTTGGATGCAGTTGGACTATTGTCAGAAATGCGGGCTTGCTGGGCCATTTAAACTGGGGCAAGTTTGTACCTTATGACTATTAGGCCCAAAGCTTCTGAAATGTTGATGGGCCACTTTGTAAAAAAATTATTATGTCATGTTTGCATCATTTTTTATGCTTGTGTTTGGGAACATCGTTGTTTGGATCCATTTGGACCATTTATCATGGGATATGGGCTTGTTGGGCCATTTAAACTGGGACAAGAACACATCTTATGACGATTGGGCCAAAAGGCTTCTAAATAACAATGGGCCATTTTATGATTGTGTTCGGAATTTTATCATTTGGATTTAGTTGGGCTCTTTGCCATAAGACATGAACTCGTTAGGCCATTTAAACTGGGACGGGTTCACTCTTATGACAGTTAACCCGAAAGATTCTAAAATGATAATAGGCCGATTTGTTTGAGAATTTTATTTGATTTAATATATGTTATATATTTCTTATCCACATCATGCATACATACATCATGTTAACCCTTGTGTTCTGAAAGCCATCATAGATTCCCGTTGGGTTAGAAAAAAGGGAAGACTCACCAAAATACCGAGAACAGACATGAGTGAATCAGATACTGAGGTATCCCGGATAGATCAGTTGGAAAGTGGCTTCGCCAAGATTACTGAACAGTTGCAAGCCTTGACTGCTGCCATGACAAATATGGCTGTGCCCCGTGCTGGGGAAATTCTGAGAATGTAAGGCGCGAGAAGCCTCCGAATGGGTTGGGGGATGATATCCCCGCTTTTGATGATGATAATGCAGAGTATGCAACAGACAGAGTGATTGGGTCTCAGGCCGAGATACAGAAGCTCAGGGATCAGGTTGAATCCGTTACCCGCAAGATGAGGGGTAAGAATGAAGATTTGCTAGACTATGAGACAATGAAGTTCGAGGAGCAGTTGCCAGCGCAGTTTAAGATGCCGGATTTGGCTAAGTTCAATGGGAATGGAGATCCGAGGGTGCATCTCCGTCAGTATGTGTCTGTTATGAGTTCAGTTGGCCTGTCTCAGAGCCAAGTCCAAAAGATGTTTGGGATGTCACTCGAGGGGGCACCTGTGGTTTGGTATCATAGTCTTGAGAAGAAGGTTAAGGAAGATTGGAAGGAACTAGCTGATGCTTTTCTGAAGCAGTATGTTACAGACTTAGAGATTGATTTGTCACTCCGAGATTTGGAGAACACTAAGCAGAAGCCGGAGGAGAGCTTCAAAGAGTATGTGGACCGCTGGAGGAGCCAGCTTCTGAAGATGCAGACCCGGCCCTCAGAAAAGGACCAGATCAAAATGATCATCAAGGGCACCAAGCCCTCTATTTATGGCAAGTTGAGGAGGATGACTTCAATGATTACGGATTTCCGACAACTAAGGAAACTGTCATGGATATTGAGGAGGAGGAAGCGAGAACAGAAAGTTTTATGGACAGAACAGAAGGAATATTGGGGGACATTCAGGGACTATGCCTGCTACTGCTGAAGTCACTGCCATTAAGAACAGACGGTTTTCTAACCTTGGTAAGCCTCTTTCAAAGGTATTCGAAAAGCTGAAGGCGCATGGACTCTTAAAACCTTTGGAACCTAGGCCCATTCCAAATCCTGTGCCACCTCACATGAACTTAAACTTATACTGTCACTTCCACCAAGGAAAAGGCCATGACACCGACAACTGCGCCCGCCTCAGACATGAAATCCAAAACCTCATCGATGCCCATACAATACCCGACCCAGAGAAAGAACAACCCAACGCACACAGAAATCCCCTGCCCAACTACATGATCAACTCTGGCCTACCCGAAACCCTTGTCCTCCAAACTCTCAACCACTCAGCTTCATAGGAATAAGGGATAACAATGGTGAAGAACCATGGGCTGAAGAAGAAGGCACTATTGTTTCTCCTAGTTTATCTTGCACTTTTAATAAAGACATTGATTTTGTTCGAGCGTTTCCTCAACATTAATAAAGGCGATCATTTCATTTATCTACCTAAGACTATTACTTTCAAACTTGCAACATGAGTGTGTTCAATCTTGGTAATATGATACTCAGAACACGGGGAATCCTCGAATAAACAAGCAGGGGGCAGTGAGAGCATCAGACTTGGAAGGGAATTAGTTCACCAAGCCGATCAGCGTAGACAGATTAAAGCGGTGGCTTGCCTGAGAAAAGGAAGACTGAGCAGTCACCAAGAGAATTGGCAGAAGACCTAACCCGACGGGATATGAACATTCATGCATGCATACACGTAACACATTTTGCATCCTTTTGTGTTTGTTTTGTATTCACAGGTTTTAAAGAATAAGAAAAGCGGCAAAGACAAGACAACCAGAATCAGTAACATATGAGTAGTAGTGTTGGGGATGAGTCCCAGGGTCGAGGCCCACATCGTCAGAGTGTTGGAATGAATCCCGGGGTTGAGGCCCACGTCAGCAATTTCAGAAATGAGTCACAGGGGCGAGGCCCGTATCTGTATCAGTCTGGGGGCGAGGCCCATATCAATATCAGTTTAGGGCCGAGGCCCACATCAGCAGAATTTTGGAATGAATCCAGGGAATGAATCCCAGGGCCAAGGCCCGCATCAGCAGAATTTTGGAATGAATCCGAGGGTCGAGGCCCACATCAGCATCAATCTGGGGGCGAGGCCCATGACAGTAGCAGTTGGGGCCGAGGCCCGCTTCAACATCAGTTTTGGGGATGAGTCCCAGGGTCGAGGCCCACATCAAACACAGTTTGGGGATGAGTCCCAGGGTCGAAGCCCACACTCAATACAGTTCAGGAATAAAGCCTACAGTCAGCTCAGATCAGAGAATAAAGCTCAAGAGGAAGAAAGCCTCATATCAGTATAAGTTTGAGAACAAAGCTCAAGGGGAAGAAAGCCTCATGTCAGTACAGTTCGGGAATAAAGCCCAGGGGAATAAAGCCTCATATCAAAACAGTTCGGGAATAAAGCCCAGGGGAATAAAGCCTCATATCAACACAGTTCGGGAATAAAGCCTCATATCAACACAGTTCGGGAACAAAGCCCAAAGGAAGAAAGCCTCATATCAGTATAAGTTTGAGAACAAAGCTCAAGAGGAAGAAAGCCTCATGTCAGCACAGTTCGGGAACAAAGCCCAGAGGAAGAAAGCCTCATATCAGTATAAGTTTGAGAACAAAGCTCAAAGGGGAAGAAAGCCTCATGACAGTACAGTCCGGGAATAAAGCTCGGGAGGAATAAAGCCTCATATCAGCACAGTTCGGGAACAAAGCCCAGAGGAAGAAAGCCTCATATCAGTATAAGTTTGAGAACAAAGCTCAAAGGGGAAGAAAGCCTCATGACAGTACAGTCCGGGAATAAAGCTCGGGAGGAATAAAGCCTCATATCAGCACAGTTCGGGAACAAAGCCCAGAGGAAGAAAGCCTCATATCAGTATAAGTTTGAGAACAAAGCTCAAAGGGGAAGAAAGCCTCATGACAGTACAGTCCGGGAATAAAGCTCGGGAGGAATAAAGCCTCATATCAGCACAGTTCGGGAACAAAGCCCAGAGGAAGAAAGCCTCATATCAGTATAAGTTTGAGAACAAAGCTCAAAGGGGAAGAAAGCCTCATGTCAGTACAGTCCGGGAATAAAGCTCGGGAGGAATAAAGCCTCATGTCAGTACAGTTCGGGAATAAAGCCCAGGGGAATAAAGCCTCATATCAACACAATTCAGGGAACAAGACCCTCAGCTCAAAATGGGAACAAGACCACGGGAACAAAACCCACCACTCAACAATTCAGGGAACAAGACCCTCAGCTCAAAATGGGAACAAGACCCACGGGAACAAAACCCACCACTGAACAATTCAGGGAACAAGACCCTCAGCTCAAAATGGGAACAAGACCCTCAGCTCACTTCAGGAATAAACCAGGGGTCGCAGCACCTCACCACCAAATCAACGCAACTCAACACATGGTAAGTCAAGTGGCAGCTGGCGAGCCAGGTAAGTAGAAATGCATTGCATAACTTTGATAGGATTGTCACTGTTGCACATTACACAAGTCCCATCAAAGTGGGGGCGACTGTAGGCACTGCATTTTTACGCATAAAACCCTATGATGAGTCTCATTTTGGAGACACTACCTTTTAAGTCACGGAGGTCACGGGAAACGGACATCGGAAGGGGAAATTCAGAATAAACAAGGTTCACTGTTTTCGTTCGTGCTGCGTTCGTGTTTACGTTCGAACGTCAAACGGATTGCGGGCGTTCGTGCCGCGTTCGAGGAAGCGTTCGAACGGTGTCGGTAATTCTGGTTTTGCTGCTAGCCTCTCATCCAGCCCAATTAGCCCCCCAAAGCCCATAAAACACATCCCAATTTAAATAAATAAATATTAATTAAAACATTAACTAAATAATATAATAACTAAATTAATTAAATAATTAAATAAACATATATCAAACATAAAATAAACAATTACCAACTTAAACTAAAATCATGCCTAAATTAAACAAATCACACACTAAATCAAAATATAATCATACCAAGTTAAAATCAATCAACCAATTATATTCCCAATCTAATAAGATTATTCCCAAATCTAAAATATTGTATTCCTAATCCAAGCCAATCAAATATTCAACCTTCCCTATCTAGCCAAGATTTGTCCCCCCTCAATCCTTTGACTTCCCTTAACCAAACCAAATCAAATCCCTTTCCTTGTCAAGCCCAACCCTTTTCCTATAAAAAGAACCATTCACCAACCTTCTCAACCCTAGTCCCTAGTCCCTAGCTAGCTAGTCTCTAACTCATACACAACACACATAAAAACTACAGGAAGAAGACACCCAAAAACAGTAAGCAAAAGATAAAGAGGAAATAGGAGCAGAACGGAGTTGGAGCCGCAAGCAAATCAGTAAAGACAACGAACGAGAACAGTGAACCAGTGAACCGGGAGAGTTGCGGAGCATCCACCCTTCCGACGATCGTGTACCGTACATCCGAGAGGTGATTTAAAAGGTTAGACCTGAGGGTACCTTTTCATTAGTTTATATTCATTTTTTATTGAATTCTATTCGCATGAGAGTCGTCTATGAATGCATGTTGTGGTCTTTGAGTAGATAAATATGCATGAATTATGAGATGTAATATGTTGTGGGTATTGGATGAATGAGAGATGTGTCAACTCTCGCGGTATATCGGATGGAAACCCGGACATAAATTTCATAGCCGATTCCGAATGGACGGTAATATGATCTGTACTCGGGCCACAACTCCACGTACCACTTGAGTAAACGGCACATTCTCTTGTTTTGTGTTGCTTTCATTTATTTATTCCTCGTCATTTAAATTATGTATGTCGTTAGTTATGCATGATTCAACCAAGCGCATGGGCTTAGTGAGTTAGTCCAAAGGTCCTCCATTTAGGAGATAAAGAGCCGAAAAGGCCACCTTCGTGACACTACTTCGCCGCGCCGGTTGATGTATGTTCGGTTGGACGCGAGATACGTTCAATCGGGCATACTTAGTTTGATATTGTTATCTTTATTTTCGTATGTATAAGTCAATCGAGCGCATGGGCTTAGTAAGTGTGTTGTGAGATCCCCTATGGGGAGGGGCTAAAAGCCCTTTACCACGATGCTTTGCCGCGCCGGTTGATGTGTGTTCGGATTGGATGTAAGATGTGTTCAATCGGGCATACTTGGTTGATATGATTGGTTCTATTCTTGTATGTGTGATGTGACGCGCATGGGCTTAGCATGTTGGTCTAAAGGTCCTCTCTTTGAGAGATCAAAAGCCCCAAAAGGTCACCTTTACGGCAGTGCTTCGCCGCGCCCTTTTATTTTCTGTTTATGTATTGCATCCTATTTCATGCATCAGGTCTGTGTCCGTTCGAACGCGTTCACGAACGCAACTCGAACGCGCATGTGTTTTTGCCTTATTATGTGTCAGGTCTCGTATCCGTTCGAACGCGTTAACAAACGCCATACGAACGTGAGCTTTCTGTCTCATCTCCGTTCGAACGCGTTTACGAACGCTACTCGAACGTGAGCATTCTGTCTCATTTCCGTTCGAACGCGTTTACGAACGCTACTCGAACGTGAGCATTCTGTTTCATTTCCGTTCGAACGCGTTTACGAACGCTACTCGAACGTGCACACACTGAACTGAGTCTGTCTTATTATATTCATGCATAATTGCCTATTGGTTGATCTTTCTTATGCAAATGTGTCATAATTCGTATGCTTATGTCATGATAACATTGAGTATTATTTCTGCGGTATATCGGATGGAAACCCAGACGTAAATTTCGTAGCCGATTCCGAATGGACGGTAGTGCGGTCTGTACTTGGGCTACAATTCCACGTACCGCTTGGAAAAGTGCCCATATGTGTGCTTGTAGGGTCAATATGTGTGCTTGCGTTTTCCTGAATGTGATATGTAAATTGTATGTTCGTTGCTATCTTGATATATGTTAAGCATGCAATTTTAAATATGAGATATATGTAAAAGCGTACACATAAGTTTTATTTTGCATATGAGAATTTAGAAGCATGATACTATTGGAATAAGTGTTACTTAGCTTAGTTAAATTATTACATGAATCCTTTCATTACAAGTGACATAAGTAAGGGACCATTCCGAACCCAACGGTTTGAGGTCTTCCCTGGAGGGGTGAGTGCGGCCTTAAAATCTTTGTCCCGGTTCAACCGGTGGCGGGGACTCCATGTTATGTATCCTTCCCAACTAGGCCTCGAGCTAGGAACGGCGTCGCCCAGGTCCTGGTCCCACAGGTTTTTTTTAGGGTTTCCTGAACTACAAGATGGTAGATTCAAAACAGTAAGTCTCAGTTGGGTAATGTTAATTGATCATTCATGAACTCTTGGATGACATGGATGAAACTCTGTGAGATGTTTCAAGTTGCTAATTGTAGGGGTTTTAGGGGCTAAATCCGGTAACGCAGCGGAAGCGGCGGAAGATCGTATCTTCCGATTTCAAAAACTTTTTCTCGGATTAATTAAATAAACATATTTATTTAACATTCCAATAATCAAATTATGAAATAAAATTCAAATGAATCATATTCAAGTGAATTTACCGAAATGCCCTTACATTGGTATTTTGTCCATTTTAGTCCGAAATTGATCTAATCAATTTTGAATGATTCTAAATCATTTCTAAGATGAACTTAGCATGTTCAAAACATCAAAACACCAAAAGCACCAAAAATCCCCAAATTTTATCCTTGGCCGAATGCACCATTTGGTGCCAAATTGGCACATTTGTCATTTCATGCATCAAAACACATCAAGATGTAATCCAATCAACATGAAACTTTATATGCATCATATACACACCAAATGCACAACATATATGAAAACCCCAAATTTGGAATTGGTCATGAACCCTAATTTTTCAATTTCTTCAAATTGGACAAATTAGACCAAATTGGTTAAATCAATACTTTAATCATCTTTCTTCCATCCAATCAAAGTCTCAACACAATGAAACAACTCAAGATCAAATCTAGGTCATCTAAGAGTGGGTCAACAACTCTAGATTAGCAACAGGTTTCCAAAACAACAAAAGAACACTTATTACTACAATAGTCACAAGCTTCCTTCATCATACATGCTCTACACTTTCATCAAAGTTCACAACCATAAAACACAAAACTATAAAGAAAGAAAGAAACACCAAAAAAACATCACAAATGATGCCTAGCCTTAGAAAACAATTTCCTGTCTAAAAGCTTTAAAAAAAACTTACAAAATCCAAGCTTTCTTTTTTTCTCCTTTTTCTTCAAGCTTTTCTCTCAACTTTCTTTAATGGAGTTTTTGTGTAAATGTACTTCTTAAACCCTAAAAATGAAACAAAACAATATATACCTCCTCCAAATAAGCCTTGGCCGAAATTGGTGTGGTATATACAAATATCATGATTAATTTATTTCATTTAATTAAACTTTGTCAACTTGTTTACTTGAATCATTAAAACCTTTAATAATATTTTAACAAGTCAACAAAAGCAACTAAGAAATATAACTCTTATATTTATTAGGTGTTGGCCGAAATTAAGAAAAAAATAAAGGAAAAAGATATTTTATTTTTCAAACAATTTTTGAACAAATATCTTAAGAAGTCAAAATCAATTTGACAACCTTTTCCTTTAATGTATAAGTCAACAATTGCAACTTATAATCATTTCCTAACTTTATCATTTGGTGATATATTTATATTTTAATTATATTAATCATTTAACAATTAAATAATTAAATAATTAATTAAATACAAATATATCAAATATATGTATTTATTTACTTTAAATATCTCAAATACATATATTGATGATATATGTCAAATACCTTTATTTGACTATTTATTAATGTGTATTTAATAATATCATATATTAAATACAAATACACATTAATTAGGAAATGACGGTTCGGCCCGTTCGCATGTATTTTTCGTTTAACGATTAAACGATTTATAAATAATCATCATTATTCATAAATGTTGCTCTAGTGCTCTACGAGTATGTTTCATTATTGAGACTCTCTAGATTCAGGTATATCCGTCACGAAATCCAATTTCATGTCCATAATCTATCCACCCGTAGATTATGACGATCACGGATAAACTAGCTGAATCATACAGGTCGAGGTCATTGCATACGTATAATCCCTCCGTCACAGGTATCCAGATAATCCCAGAGATATAGATGTAAACGTCAAATCTCTATAGGTATTATCTCGTCGACGTATCTATTAGCAATCTCTAAATAACACTCGGAACTTACTTCCGATGTATACTGTGGCCACAGATTTAACAGACTGCTAATAATATATGGACTACCTATGCTCTGTACACAGAACTGACGGATCCTATCTTGACACACACAGGATATCCTGAGGATCGATCCACACCCAACGAACAGGCGGAGGTCTGATCTAAATAGATCGGTGACGTGACTGCCATCTAAGTGTGGAGGATGTCTCATACATCCACAGTGGTGTCTCAAGTCGAAGGACCACTATGCTACTCAACCCGAGAAGATTCTTATTGACGTTGGCGTACCATCCATTAAGAATCTTCGGTGAGCCGTTCAGTGTTTATCCACTATAAACACCTACACGTCTATACGAGTCTCCATAGACTCATGGTTCATTGGGATAAACCATCGGACCAAGTCTCGATATACGACATGTACTGGTCTCAACGGATTTGACTAACCGACCCGTGTTAGCAAATCTTGACCAGGAACTATGTTTGATAATATTCATATAGCAGTGACACTTCCCAATGTCAATTACAAACTAACTTTGTAACTGTGTACTGCATTATATATTATCGGGCCTTTGTCTAATATATACATATCACTAAACCACATTTAGTTTCAATCTAATCGTAATCAGATCGAATACGTATATAAGAACAAGAGGTGTGCAACCATAAATAAGTAATATTATGGAATAAGGGGATGTTCGTATTCATGAATCAGACATAAATACGGTCCGGATTGGCGCTCTGAGCACCAACCCCAACAATTTCTCCCACTTGCTCTAGTGCCAATCCACGGTATCATATACACGTCTCAATGTGCATCGTATGCACATGGCCCTCAAAAGCTCACCCAGTACTTAAGAGGTAGGCAACAAAAACAAGTCCGCTATGACATATTGAGTTTGTCAAACAAACTCCATCGTTTCCCATAGTCAGCATCATTCATATTTTTTAGAATCTAGATTATACATTAATATGACTCTGATGCTACATCAGTATTGTGCTACAGCTACTGAGTTGTCCAAGTATTTAAGGATCAAATCCAAAATACTATGAGGACAACCGCAAGCACAACACCAATTTAAAACTTCTAATTTAAAAGGTCACTATGCAACTTCATAAGTCAATACTTCAAAAGTTGCATTTGATTCCACTAAAAGTAGAATCCTTCGTGACACTCCCACTGCATCTTTTGTGACTCTTTATGACGTAGACTGTCTAACGTCATAATTAGTCTCAAAACTAATATGACCCTAATGGTTGCAGACTATATTCTCCATGAATTAGAAACTCGTTCTTAATATCTCAAAGATCACAAAGAACGTGTTTCAAGATCCATCATATGGTCTATAGGATGTCAAAATAACTCGTAACAATTACGATTAAATCGACATCGATAATCGCACATAATAAAGTATTCATTATGTCATCATCAAATGATACATAAATATGTTTAGACATTCTAATCAATATCTCTTTCGAAAAAGGAATCATCCTTTACGAAAGATGAATACTATGTATAAGACACACAATAACTGTCGAACAGTTATACTAACTGTCATACAGATAGCCTTGTTATGTCCTTCATTAGATCATATCTAATGTACGACTAATAGGAGTATCTCACAAGTCTCTTGGTTTTATATCTTATATAAAACTTTATATCGTATATAACAGAGACTACTCCCACTGTTTTCACGGAGTAAAGAAGACTTAGGTAAATCTTTTACCTCACAAACATCTCATTATTACTATAATAATGACAATGTCGTTAAGATATATAACACTAGAAAGTAATATGTACGCTCCCACTAACCCTTCTAATCACATATGTATTCTATATACTTTGACAAGATCAGACAATCTGACGATATCAAAAATAGAGAACACATATTTCTGGAAGACTTATCCGAGTCTACAATAGGCTCTATAAGCTAGCACACTAAACTGCGATCTCAGCAGAACACAAACTCTAGGGCCATTTCAGAATGAACTCTTCAAATAAGGAAATCACAACTGATCTCTTATCTGAATAAGTCATCCAAAAACGCCACTTTGCATTCTTTAGCTAAAATATACAGTTTATTATCAACATTAACCAATATATCTTTAATTGTTCAATTAGTGTGACTAGAGATAAGTTTTCTCAGAATCTACAATAGATTGCTGAGTATAACTTTTCTCACTGTCATACTGTAAAGGTCAAACCTTTAATAAGCTCACATTGCTTTCGCTGCGCAAACAATTAGCACATATCATGAACTAATTCATAATGAAAGCGTAATCAAGTTCAAAACTTGATCGTAGTAAGCTATGAACAATCTTAGATCTAAGGTTCAATGGTGAACTTCCAGAATCGATATCAAATATCGCTTCCATTAAAAGTTATAGGATAATTTTTCTTCAATAAGAAAACAACGGAACCATTAAGTATCAAATACTCGTGAATGATTCTGTTATCCTATTGGACTTGTACGGAAGATGTATAAGGGTTGTTTCATCTTATTAATTACGTAGTTCCATTTATAATTTATCATTCTCACATTTGACTTCAATAAGTCAAGTCTTTTCTACAATAGTTAACATCTGATGTTACACACCAAGTAATAAAACGATTTTATTACTTAGAATCGTAGGAAAGATATTCTATTAAATAGAATACAATATTCTATTAAACAGAATAAACGATAAACTTTTACTTATACCTCCGAGGTGTAAGTAATTTCCATTATATAACTATTATATAAAAGAAAGATTGAAATCTCAAACTTTTCAAGATTCAAATTTTCTACCTATACATATCATATATGCAACTGTAGAAAATAATGGAACATTAATTAAAGAGATGAATTAGTGTTACTGGAGTATAACCCCAAGAGTATTGAAACTAATTCGGTAACATTCAATATCAAACGAATCAAATCATATAAGATTCAATTGCTCCCACTACTCAATTCCATCAAGATGGAATCGTGGAAGAATAATATTGAATATGAATCATATTCACTAAATAACCTTAGAACTAATTGCTTTAAATTCATACGTTTGATCGTATCAAAGATCTTTGAACAGTTCAAAGACATGTTATGAATTTTGAGGATAGAATTCTCTAAAACCTTTAGATTGAATATATTTGAACAAGTCAAAAATGTTCAATCTACGTTTCATCAGAACGGATTGAAAGTACTTGATACTTTCAAGACTTTCAATATGTGTTCCTTCAGAAACACGTAACTAAGTTATGACAATTCATCAACTAAGTTACGAAATAAAGAAAACTACCTTAAGCAATTATTATTATTAAAACTACATACATCCAATGTATCAGTTAAATAAATTTGGTGGTCCAATGACAATCATTGGTTAAACGAGATCTTAATCACTTTCCTGAATACAATATTCATTAAATGGATAAGGATGTGTGGTGTGATCTAGTATCAAACCATCATTTACCATACGGAATAAGCATCCAATGCTTAAGTGATTAAATTCATAAAGCACCGTTCTAAATTATTTACTTTACCGAATAATTTTTCTTAATGTTTATCTCTACGTCAATGACACTACTAGTTATTATAAAATATGTAACAATTGTTTATAAAGAACAAGTGACTATCCAATAGTCGCAAGTTCCGATATCAAATATCAAAACAATCGTTAACCAATATTTCAAATAACTAGACGGGAGATCTGGTATCCAATACCTATAGTTGTAGTATTGTGAAAATCGATATTTTCTATACACAAATATACGCATCTCCTTTCTTTAGCTTTACTATTTGCATTCAACTATTCACAACAATTGTAAATAACTGATTAGCAAATTGTGTCAGACACATTACCTCTAAAGGTAATTAAAGCTTAGAAACGTCATTACTAGATAAACAAATACCTAATAGGGCTTTCTAAATGCCAGTCAAGAATCTCGAGACATGAACTAATTCAAGTCAATTCTTACTGCATAAGAAACTATTGTCTCTAAAGTATTATATCCTAAAGGGATATCTATCTAGATTATCTATCATGACTTAGAAACTAAGTCATTAACCATCTTTATTTTTCAAGAAAATCGGAACAACAGTTCCCGATGGTTTAGACTAATCTAATAATATCCTAGTCTATTAGTATCTAGAACCTATTCTAGAATAACTGCAACCAAGAGTCTAGTCAGATAACATATCATAATATGTGTGCAGTAAATAAAAGTTTAATTCTATATAAACAATAGAATAAGGAAACAAACAAGCGGCAATTTCCATAATAACATACACTGCCTAAGTTATGGAATATTTTAAACTTAGCAGTGCCTCCCACTATTTTTACGTAATGCCGTAATCCCCAACGGAAAGACGAGAATTCAATAATTAAATCGAATTCCATAATGGGAAGAGGACCCCATGAATATATTTCGACTCACAGCAGAGGCACGGTCTCGCCGACGTATATTCACAGGTAGACAACTAATTGTCAATCACTCACTAGTGACTCCAAGGTTCCGGTCCTGGCCGTTTCTCGTTGTCGCTGCGAAGGCAGGCCCACAAGGAGACGTACCAAGGTAAACTTGTCAATGATAAACTCAAGTTACTTGCGTAACCCTGACAGCTAGGGCACGTTCAGGATTCCGCTTTCGCTTGAATTTATCTAGTATCTATATACATTCGGCATAAATAAATTTCTATCAGCTACACCCTCACAGCAGAGGCACGGTCTCGGATGTAGTCAACGAAAAGATATTTATAAACCGTATTGACAAGACGGACCAAGAAACAAGTATTCCAAATACTAGTTACTTTAAAACCTTATTAAGTGGGGATATTACATTAAGTGTCATACACCCTAAATCTAATCAAATTAGATTATAACATGCATGTATAAAGTCAAGAAAACATGATTAAACATTGAATAAAACAAGCTAATCATTTATGGAGGCCTAGAATCAGACTCGCTCTAATACCATTTTGTAGGGGTTTTAGGGGCTAAATCCGGTAACGCAGCGGAAGCGGCGGAAGATCGTATCTTCCGATTTCAAAAACTTTTTCTTGGATTAATTAAATAAACATATTTATTTTACATTCCAATAATCAAATTATGAAATAAAATTCAAATGAATCATATTCAAGTGAATTTACCGAAATGCCCTTACATTGGTATTTTGTCCATTTTAGTCCGAAATTGATCTAATCAATTTTGAATGATTCTAAATCATTTCTAAGATGAACTTAGCATGTTCAAAACATCAAAGCACCAAAAGCACCAAAAATCCCCAAATTTTATCACAAAGGCCGAATGCACCATTGGTGCCCAAATTGACCTTTGGTCATTTCATGCTTCAAAACACATCCAAATGTAATCCAATCAACATGAAACTTTATATGCATCATATACACACCCAAATGCACAACATATATGAAAACCCCAAATTTGGAATTGGTCATGAACCCTAATTTTTCAATTTCCTCAAATTGGACAAATTAGACCAAATAGGTTAAATCAATACTTTAATCATCTTTCTTCCATCCAATCAAGTCTCAACACAATGAAACAACTCAAGATCAAATCTAGGTCATCTAAGAGTGGGTCAACAACTCTAGATTAGCAACATGGTTTCCAAAACCACAAAAGAACACTTATTACTACAATAGCCATAAGCTTCCTTCATCATACATGCTCTACACTTTCATCAAAGTTCACAACCAAAAAACAAACTATAAAAGAAGAAAGAACATCAAAGCATCACAAATGATGCCAAGCATGTTAGAAACAATTTCCATGTTGAAAGCTTTGGAAAGACTTACAAAATCCAAGTTTTCAAGCCTTTTCTCCTTTGGCCTTCAAGCTTTTCTCTCAACTTTCTTTTATGTTTATTTTGTGTGTTATGAACTTCTTAACCCTAAAAATGAAACAAAACAATATATACCTTCCAAATAAGCCTTGGCCGAAATTTGGTGTGGTTATACAAATATCATGAATTTTTATTTCATTTAATTTCAATTTGTCAACTTGTTTACTTGAATCATAAAACACTTTAATGAAACCTTTAAACAAGTCAACAAAAGCAACTCAAGAATATAAACAATTATATTCTATTAGGGGTGTGGCCGAAATTAAGAAAAAATAAAGGAAAAAGATATTTTATTTTTCAAACAATTTTTGAACAAATATCTTAAGAAGTCAAAATCAATTTGACAACCTTTTCCTTTAATGTATAAGTCAACAATTGCAACTTATAATCATTTCCTAACTTTATCATTTGGTGATACATTTATATTTTAATTATATTAATCATTTAACAATTAAATAATTAAATAATTAATTAAATACAAATATATCAAATATATGTATTATATTTACTTTAAATATCTCAAATACATATATTGATGATATATGTCAAATACCTTTATTTGACTATTTATTAATGTGTATTTAATAATATCATATATTAAATACAAATACACATTAATTAGGAAATGACGGTTCGGCCCGTTCGCATGTATTTTTTTTTAACGATTAAACGATTTATAAATAATCATCATTATTCATAAATGTTGCTCTAGTGCTCTACGAGTATGTTTCATTATTGAGACTCTCTAGATTCAGGTATATCCGTCACGAAATCCAATTTCATGTCCATAATCTATCCACCCGTAGATTATGACGATCACGGATAAACTAGCTGAATCATACAGGTCGAGGTCATTGCATACGTATAATCCCTCCGTCACAGGTATCCAGATAATCCCAGAGATATAGATGTAAACGTCAAATCTCTATAGGTATTATCTCGTCGACGTATCTATTAGCAATCTCTAAATAACACTCGGAACTTACTTCCGATGTATACTGTGGCCACAGATTTAACAGACTGCTAAAATATATATGGACTACCTATGCTCTGTACACAGAACTGACGGATCCTATCTTGACACACACAGGATATCCTGAGGATCGATCCACACCCAACGAACAGGCGGAGGTCTGATCTTAAATAGATCGGTGACGTGACTGCCATCTAAGTGTGGAGGATGTCTCATACATCCACAGTGGTGTCTCAAGTCGAAGGACCACTATGCTACTCAACCCGAGAAGATTCTTATTGACGTTGGCGTACCATCCATTAAGAATCTTCGGTGAGCCGTTCAGTGTTTATCCACTATAAACACCTACACGTCTATACGAGTCTCCCAGACTCATGGTTCATTGGGATAAACCATCGGACCAAGTCTCGATATACGACATGTACTGGTCTCAACGGATTTGACTAACCGACCCGTGTTAGCAAATCTTGACCAGGAACTATGTTTGATAATATTCATATAGCAGTGACACTTCCCAATGTCAATTACAAACTAACTTTGTAACTGTGTACTGCATTATATATTATCGGGCCTTTGTCTAATATATACATATCACTAAACCACATTTAGTTTCAATCTAATCGTAATCAGATCGAATACGTATATAAGAACAAGAGGTGCAACCATAAATAAGTAATATTATGGAATAAGGGGATGTTCGTATTCATGAATCAGACATAAATACGGCCCGGATTGGCGCTCTGAGCACCAACCCCAAACTAATATCATTGAAAAGTTTCCTCCATCATAGAAGGACTTCAGGAGCTATCTGAAACACAAAAGGAAGCAGATGAGCCTTAAAGACCTTGGAGTTCGATTAAGGATCGAATAGGATAACAAGAAGTCTGAGAAGGCCAGCTACAAGACTATGGAGTCTAAGGACAACATCGTCGAGGGTGTAAAAGGTAGCAAGAAGAGAAAGAACAGTGAGTGATTTCTTCCCAAGCTAACAAGAAGTTCAAGGGGAAGTTGTACAATTGTGGAAAGAGCGGTCATATGGCAAATGACTGCAGAAACAACAAGTCTCAGGACAAGGGCAAGAAAAAGAAAAATGAGGCCCATGTTACTAAAGATGATCAACTGACTGAAGAGATCTCAGAAATGAACCTATCAGCAGTGGTAAATGAAGCCAACTTGGTTGGGAATCTGAGAGAATGGTGGGTAGACACTGGGGCTACTCATCATATCTGTGCAGATAGCAAGATATTTTCCTCGTATCAGAAGGTCGATGGCGGCGATCATCTGACAATGGGAAACTCGTCTACCTCGAGAGTGGTTGGACAAGACACAATGGTTTTGAAGATGACATCCGGAAATGAGCTTACATTGAAGAATGTACTGCATGTTCCAGATATTCAGAAGAACTTGGTCTCGGGCTCTCTCCTTAGCAAGACTGGTTTTAAGCTTGTATTTGTTTCTGATAAATTTGTATTGACAAAAAATGATGTGTATGTAGGAAAATGATACCTCTCTGAGGGCCTTTTCAAATTCAATGTAATGACTGTTAATCGACACAGTTCTATTAATAAAGCTACAACTTCTGTTTATATTGTTGAGTCAAAAAATGTATGGCATGGGAAGTTAGGACATGTTAATTATGATACAATGCGCAAATTAATTAACATGAACCTTATACCTAAATTTGCAATTGATATCCAACATATGTGTGAGGCATATGTTGAAACAAAAATGCATATAACATCATTTCATTCCATAGAACGAAGTTCTGAACCCTTGGAACTTGTACACACTGACATCTGTGATATGAATATTGTGCAAACAAGAGGCGGTAAAAAGTACTTTGTCATTTTTATTGATGATAGCACAAGATTATATTATATGTATTTGTTGAGGAGCAAATATGAAGCTATTGAGAGCTTATACACTATAAAAACGAAGTTGAAAATCAACTTGGCAAGAAAATCAAGAGAATCAGGAGTGATAGATGTGGTGAATATGTGTCACAATTCAGTGAATACTGTTCCGTTCATGGAATTATTCACGAAACCACTGCTCCTTATTCGCCTCAACAAAACGGGATTGCTGAGCGTAAAAACCCAGACGTTGAAGGTAATGATGAACACCATGTTGACAAGTTCTGGTCTACCCCAGAACTTGTGAAGGGAAGCTTTGCTTTCCGCGAACTACGTTCTAAATAAGCTTCCTCACAGAAGACTAGACTAGACACCATATGAGTTGTGGAAACGTCACGTACCTTCCTACAAATATCTAAAAGTGTGGGGGTGTCTTGTCAAAATAATGGTTCCTAAACCTAAGAAGGTTAGAATAGGACCCAAAACTGTTGATTGTATATTCATTGGATATGCTGGCAACAGTAGTGTGTATCGATTCTTGGTACACAAGTCTAAGATTCCTGACATCAATCCAAATATGATATTTGAGTCAAGGAATGCAGTATTTTTTGAAGATACATTTCCTTGTAAGGAAAGACAAAGAACAAAGTCTCTCAAAAGAACTATTGATACTGTCAAAGACAGTGATCAGGTTAACCAAGAGTCAGATCAACGTGTAAACGTTGAGACAATAAAACCTAGGCGTAACAAAAGAGCTAGAACGTCTAAGTCGTTTGGTCCCGATTTTCTGACATACTTGTTAGAAAATGAGCCTCAAAGCTATAAGGAATCAATGTCTTCGCCAGAGGCATCTTTGTGGAAAGAGGCTACCAATAATGAGATTGATTCCATCTTACAGAACCATACTTGGGAGTTGGTTGATCTTCCTCTAGGTTGTAAGTCACTGGGCTACAAATGGATATTCAAACGGAAGATGAAACTGGATGGATCAATAGATAAGTACAAGGCAAGACTTGTCATAAAAGGTTATATACAAAAAAAAAGGTCTTGATTATTTTGACACCTATTCACCAGTGACTCGTATCACATCGATAAGAATGCTCATAGCCATAGCAGCTATATTTGGTCTTGAAATACATCAAATGGATGTAAAATCGACATTCTTGAATGGTGAATTGGATGAGGAGATTTACATGGAAAAACTAGAAGGTTTCAATGTTCCTAGACAAGAACAGAAAGTGTGCAAACTTGTAAAATCCTTATACAGATTAAAACAAGCACCTAAACAATGGCATGGAAAATTTGACAAAGAAATGTTGTTAAGTGGGTTCAAAACCAATAAGTGTGATAAGTGTGTGTACACCAAATCAACTCAAAAAAGATATGTCATTGTGTGTCTCTATGTAGACGATATGCTGATAATTGGTAGTAATCATGAAATGATTCAATCTTCCAAGAAAGTGTTATCCAGCAGATTTGATATGAAAGATTTAGGAGTAGCTGATATGATCCTAGGAATTAAGATTTCTAGGACATCAGAATGATATATATTATCTCAGACTCATTATATTGAGAAGATACTTGAGAAATATAATAAATGAGATTTAAATGTGGCTAGAACTCCAGTTGACCTAACTCTTCATTTATCAAAGAACACTGGCTCAAACGTATCACAGTTAGAGTATTCGAGAATCATCGGAAGTCTGATGTATCTCACGAATTCCATACGACCTGATATCGCTCAAGCTGTGAACAGGCTTAGCAGATATACAAGTAATCCAGGATATAACCACTGGAAAGTCATAATAAGAGTTTTGAGGTATCTGAGAGAAACTTCAAAATATGGGCTACATTATGAGAGATATCATGTTGTCATAGAGGGATACAACGATGCTAATTGGATATCTGATTCAATGGATTCTAAATTTACGAGTGGATTTGTTTTCACACTTCGTAATGCAGCTGTGTCATGGAAATCCTCGAGGCAAACATGTATTTCCCGGTCTACTATGGAATCAGAGTTCATAGCATTAGAAAAAACAGCGGAAGAAGCAGAATGGCTTCGAAATTTCCTAGAGGATATTCCTAGTTGGCCCAAACCGGTGCCAGCGATAAACATACATTGTGATAGCAAATCGGCTATTGGGAGAGCCCAAAATATAATGTATAATAGTAAGTCTCGACACATACGTCGGAAACATAATACCATACGTCAACTGCTCTCAAGTGGCATAATATCGATAGATTTTGTTAAGTCGAAGGAAAACCTAACAGATCCACTTACTAAAGGTTTACCTAAAGATCAAGTTGAGAAGTCATCGAGGGGAATGGGCTTGAAGCCTATAAATTAAGAATTGTCACTATGGAAACCCAACCTAGCTGACTGGAGATCCCAAGTTCTAGGTTCAAAATGGACAACTGAAACTTTGTGCAATTCAAAACAAGCACTGAAGAGTTTTGTACTCTTTCTCATTCCGATAATGACACAGAGTGCTTTTTGTCAAGGTCAGGATAAGCTAAGGATTTTAATGATCACTATATTAAGAGATGAGTCTTAATGGGGGTAAATGCAGATTACCTCTTCATAGTATATCACTTATTTAAAGTAAGAAGTGAGGCCGCTTCCATGGGATTTTACAGGCTGATTTCCCTAAAGTGCTTGATGAATCCAGAACCGCTGTTCATGGCCGAAATGAACACAACCGTAGAACGGGAAATGGTCGAAGTAAAGCTATGTGTTGGCATTTGTCTTGGTTTACACAAACAACAGAATAGTTCAAGACTATGGGTCACTGGTTTGCCAAGTTGTCATTCACTAGGAAATGTTCAAGGCGAAAACTACCTATTTCGATGCAGTTTTATTTCACGGTAACTCTCTCAAGTGTCTGCATGAATATTTGAAGAATTGTGGGGGATTATTGTAAATTCTTCAATTATTATTGTTTTGAATAGAGGAGAGACATGTCTTTTGGATGGTACTCTATGGGAAGAGTACACACATGTAAGGACATGTCCTCCAATTGAAGATAACATGCTTCAGGCACCAAGGGGTGCTTGGGAGGGGTATAACCCTTTGGAGGGTTGCATCCCATATCAAAGGGTGCCCTTAAGGCATCTTTCCATGCCTTTACAAGGAGGCCTCCATGTTCATTCTCAGGGATCAGAGATTCCATCCGAATTTAGTGAGTCACATTTCATTGTCTGAGTTAAAGAGAGTTCCTCCATATTCCTAGTTCAAGATCTTCTTAAGGAGTGCCTCTTCAAGAAGAGGAATCCGAGTTATCCTGGGTGAACGTTAGCCACAGAACCCGTAGAGCACCGAGACGGGCTAATAAGTTCTTAATGACAAAAATACATCTCGACTTGGATCACTGTATTCGTCATTTCTACCAGGTTTTCTTATTGTTTCAAATTTTAGGGTTTTGCATAGATTGGTTGGATTTTCTGATTTTGATCTGTTTGATTGCATGTTAATTTATGTTTAATGACATTATTCCACCAATAATATGAGCCTGTATTTTTTTAACATTATGGAGTTTTATGTTTTCTATCCCTAAATATTGGGGGTAAAGATTGGCACAGTTAAGTTTGATTTGATATAATTATAAGAAAAAAATATAATTATAGTTATTCAGTTTTTTTTTTTTTTTTTTTTTAAAAAAGAAATCATTTGGTTTTCTTCTTAAATAAAAATTGTAATTATTTCTATATATTTGGTTTTCTCGGTTTTTGCGATAGCAATAAAAAAAATTAGAAATATTTATTCAATTTTTTTACACTATAGCTTTGTTAATCGTCACAACTAACCGATAATTTTTTCATGAGCTACAATCATTTAGATAATTTGAAGTGCATGAAAATAAAAAGTATCATAAAAAAAATTACAAACATTTCATGATTTTTTTTTTAATTTTAGAATAGTTGGAAATCTCGCCGTTTAACTACCCCTTCCGGGCTTAAGCGGACCAAGTGAAATCCCTCGCTGTCTCAGGTTCTTACAAGAAACGCACTCCCTGGATTCGAACCCGAGACCTCAATATGAGATCCTGAGCCCTACACCACCAAGACACGCCCCTTGGAGACTTCATGAAATTAAATACCTCTAAACATCAAACAAATTAATAATGCATACAATAATAACATAATATAATTAGATATAAAAATTCAATAAAAAAAAAAAAAATTGAAGTAACTCAATTTAATTCATTTTTTTAATTGATAAACCGAACAGTTATTTTCAAAAAAAAAAAAAAAAAAAAAAAAAAAAATCCTAACACTTTTGTCGGTTGTTTGGAGTAGCCTCATAAAAGAAGTGGAATTTCATGTGAGTTTTCATATCCCTAGCAAACAATGGCTCTATTTCTCCCATTAAGTTCCATTGCTATTATTATATTTTCATTCATATTCATTCTCTACAAAGCATCCCTTAGAATGACAAAGAGTAATTCTAATGCAATGAAGACTCAAAAGGCTCCTGAACCAGCTGGTGCATGGCCAATTATTGGCCATCTTCACTTACTAAGTGGTGGTGACCAGCTTCTTTATCAAACACTCGGAGCCATGGCTGATAAATGCGGACCTGCATTCAAAATCCGTCTTGGCAGTCGTTCTGTTTTTGTAGTGAGTAGTTTTGAAGTAGCCAAGGAATGCTTCACTGTAAATGACAGGGCACTTGCTTCACGTCCTACAACAGCAGCTTCAAAGCACATGGGCTACAATAGCTCTGTCCTAGGATTTGCTCCTTACTCACCCTTCTGGCGTGAGATGAGAAAAATTGCAACACTTGAGCTTCTTTCAAACCGTAGGCTTGAGGCACTGAAGCATGTTCAAATTTCTGAAATTGACATGGGTCTAAAGGAGATATACCATTTATGGGCTAAAAATGAATCACGCCCTGTGCTTGTTGAACTCAAAAAATGGTCAGAAGATTTGACACTGAATATGGTTGTTAGAATGGTGGCTGGGAAACGATATTTTGGTTCTTCAGCTGTTTGTGATGTTGACAGTGAAGCTAGAAAGTGTCAGAAGGCAATCAATCAGTTTTTTCATCTGATTGGTATTTTTACGGTTTCTGATGCAATTCCATTGTTTTGGTGGTGGGATTGGCAGGTCCATGAAAGGGCAATGAAGAAGACAGGCAAGGAATTGGATGATATACTTGAAGGCTGGCTGGAGGAGCATAGAGAAAGAAGAGTTTCTGATGGGATCAAGAGTGAGGGTGAGCAGGACTTCATTGATGTCATGCTCTCTCTAGAGGACGAAGGTCTCTTCTCAAAGTTTCAGTTTAATGCAGATATTAGCATCAAATCTACCTGCCTGGTATGTTCAATATTCATTTTTTTCTTAATTATTATATTATATATCATCATGGCAACTCAATTCCCAATTCCATTCCCTAAACGCTAGGCGTAGAGTGAGGGAGTGCATAGACGGATGAGTTAGGCGATTTTATTTCTTATTTAATTAGATTTAAAATTTTGGGTTTATTAATTTAGTAAATTAAAGTCAATTATTGGGTGGCAATTTGATATTAATTAGTTTTTTAGAAGATATTAATTAGGGCTAGGATTTAACAAATTAAGGTCAATTAGATTTAGGGTTTGAAAATTTGGGTCAATAAATTAGGGTTAGGTTTTATAGTTTTCCGCAGCGGTTCCGATGGTGACTGACACGCATGTAGGTCACGCATCGCCTGCAATAGCCGTCAATCGAACCGAGCTTCGGTTATTCATGGTCAGATAGGACAACACTCCATTTTTGGTAGTCACTTGCCGTCACAACTTAACATTTATCGTAGATCTCGATTTTCCCGTTGGCACCGCATAAGTCATGATCAGGTTAGCAGCTACCTAGACCACTTTTTAGAAGACTGCACTCATTTGAGCGAGTTTCAATTGAACCCCAAATCTTTAATTGTGAATACTGGTCTTATTTTAAGTCGTCATAATTTGAAAATTTTTGTGCAGACTCTCATCCTTGGTGGCACTGATACTATATCAGCCACCCTTACATGGACCATCTCATTACTTTTGAATAATCGTCATATATTAAAGAAGGCACAAGAAGAATTGGACCAACAAGTTGGCAGGGACCGCCAGGTTAATGATTCGGACATTATAAACCTTGTGTACCTCCAAGCCATCATCAAAGAGACCCTCCGTCTATATCCTGCCGGTCCTCTCTTAGCACCACGGGAAGCAATAGAAGATTGCATTGTTGCTGGGTACAGTGTCCCAGCCGGTACCCGGTTGACTGTAAATGTGTGGAAAATTCACAGGGATCCGAACGTTTGGGAAAATCCTACTGCTTTCCAACCAGAGAGATTTCTCACAAGCCATGCAAATGTTGATGTTAGAGGTCAAAATTTTGAACTCATTCCTTTTGGCGCTGGCAGAAGAGCTTGCCCTGGTATTTCATTTGCTCTCCAAATGCTTCACCTGACACTTGCTCGACTCCTTCAAGCTTTTGAATTAGCAACTCCATTGGACGAGCCTGTTGACATGACAGAGAGTCCAGGCTTAACCATTCCCAAGGCAACCCCATTGGAGGTTCTCCTTTCTCCTCGCCTCCCTGCCAATCCCTATGGGTTTTAAGAATAATTAAGCAAGTAATTTGGAGATTTAGCTAGCCACAGCTCTAATAAATCTGCTACATTATTGGTAAATTGTTATCGCCATGTAGGAGTTGTGTTAAATAAAAATATCAATTATTAATTATTTTTTTATTTTAACAAGTGTGATAAAATATTATTAAGTTATTGCATAGATAACGTAGTATCACCTTATATAATAGAATTTCTCGTTGATTACTGTTACTTCAATCAATATGATGTTATAAATTTAGAAGTACAATTAATGCTGTAAAGCCATTTGATTGGACACCGTAACACTATTTGACAGAGATGGGAAATTTCGGGTTTGGGTTGGGTTCAGAATTCTCATTCGGGAATTGAAAATTTTGATATTAAGATTTTGTTTTCAATAGCTCATGAACTGATACCCAACTCTCAAAATGTCCAATAAGATCGGGACGGGTCGAGAGTTGGGTACCTGATCGAGAGTTAATTTCTCATTCAGATAGTAAAATATTCGATCGGGTATTGTATATCCATTCACATATTGGGTACCCGTTCGTACATCGAGTCTTGTTTTTAAAACAAAACGATGTCTGTTCATATGTTATTTTTTAAAAAAAAACAGGTATGGGAATTCCTGATCCCCGACTCGGGAATTCTCATACCTAAAAGTACCCAATCAGATACACTCAAATTATATCCAATCAGCCTGAAACCGTGAAACGTATTCCCTTAACCGTTCATCCGAAAATTTCGAGATAAATTTGAGAATTCTCGATGGATATGAGAAATTTGTCCACCCTTACTATTTGAGTTTCACATTGCCTTGTTCAGACTTGAAAGGTGGGGTTATAAGCATTTGAAAAAATAATACTCTGAGAAAGAAAGAAAAGTGTTTCCAAAATTTGACAGAAACTCAAAACACAACAAAATAATTTTTTAAAATTAAAATGAAAAGAAATGTTTTTTAAACAGAAAACGTTTTTTGAACAGAAATGCCGAAAAATTGATGACAAAAAGCACCATTTGGTGTCGTTTTGTTATACTTTTATTTTTATAATTTTATATCAAGATTCCCAACCAACCCAAAGAAGCCACGTGGTATTTTTCTTTATTGCTTTCCTCTCTCTCTCCCTCAGTCTCTCACATCCTCATGCCATTTTCGCGACTACACATCACTTTAATTCTGTTTTTCCTTTATCCGGGATCGGTCCTGATGGGTAGGTAATACAGCCATTGTTTACGACTTCAACTTTAATAATTGGACGAAATCACTTTTTTCTACTCAATATTCAAATTTAATTAATAGGTTATTTACTTTAATAATAGATTATATTTTTATATTATAATAAATTTCTTATTTTAATTTTATAATTTAATAATCTTGTAGATATATTTTAATAATAAAAAATTAAATATAGAGATTAAGTGTCACGTGTCGTGATAATGAAGCTTAGATTTAATAATAAAAATTAATTATAAAGGTATTTTAATTTTATAATTTTATAATCTTATAGGGATTATTTTTGATAATAAAAAATTAATTACATAGAATCGGTACTATTTAGCACGACGATGAAACTTAAAAATATTGACTTTTAATTAGGGATGGTAAAATATGGATTCGGAAAATATGCAAATTTATATACAAGTATTTTTTATCTGTTGGACAATTATGACCCATAGCGTCACTATTTGTAAAAGACATTGTTGTTTTTGTACAAATTAACTATGTGATAATGTAAATTGTTATTTTATCATTTTGTAATTAGATTACTTGAATATATAAATGATAAAAGTCCTTTTGATTAGTTCCGGATTATAAGATATGAGACATTATCAATCCACAAAGGTTTAATCATTAAATATCCCTAGTCATAGTATTATCGAGACTGGACATCGATAATGCGAAATAGACTAGTATTGTACTTGTGCGCGTTGTGGAAGCATAACGACATAGTTCTCACATATTTTTAAGTATTGGATACTTATGCAAGTGTGATAGGAGGTTGTGTTTACCGATGGTACGGGAACAGTTTCGCTCTGGATAGACCTCGGAATCCCATTGGTAGTATGACTATGTGTCTATGGGAATCCGAATCCGAATCAGGGTAGGTGTATTTGGTCTTAACCTGAGACTTGCATCGCTAATACTTGCGACAATCAATACGCTTTGGTTTTGGTCGTCCGGGACTTTAACAGGTTCTGTGTACGCATCTTCAGGGTTTATTGAGAATCGTAGTGTATTGGGTGTGATGTCAAGATGGAAGTATCACTTCAGTCATATGGAGATGATGATCACGCATTGATACAAAACTGATACTCTATTATGTTGCAACTATCGGGATAATATGACAAAGTCATGATTATCTGATTAAAGAGACTAGTTGCTGATGATCCGATATATACTTCGTACGAGGCAGACACAATTCCAGCCCCAAGCCTAGCATGTGACATCAGATACTGGATCGTAATATGTAATACATTGTATACTACGCCTGATACAGATTATATATATTCTATGTTGAATATATTTCTGGAGAATTGGGTAGGCACGGTGCTTTGTTAGAAGCCAACCATGTCTTGTAAATTGGTAAAAACGTGGTACCGGGTACGCACGTGTTCGGATAGTCCGACGACCGGATTTACTGCCAACATATCCAGGGATCTCATGGGTCGCTTCCCGAAGATTCACCGATGACGTATGACTCGAACATAATTAATCTGAGATTAATTACGGCGAGAATTTATCTGGGATAAAATTTGAATAGAAGAGAGAGAACGATTAATTTGGAATTAATCGATAAAATAATATATTCGATATATTAAATGAAATTAGATTTCAAAGTGAAATTAAAATTGGATTTTAATTCGGGCTAAATTAATTCGTAAGCGATTTTCGTAATAATTTTACGAGACATTATTATTTAATTAAATTTGATTTAATTAAGTCGCAACGGAAAATTCGTTAATTCGGAATTAACGAACCCGAGCCCGAAGTGTGTTGCGTCACCCGACTTGAATTTTGAATTTAAATTGTGGCCCACTTCACTTACATCACTAGTCACTTTTGTGATGAAAGTTAAATCAACTTTTTGTGATGTGAGTCCAATCACCTTTTTGGTGATGGAGGTGGTTGAGAGCATTAAATGGGTTTTGCTCTCAACATACTTGCTTTTTGGTTTTGAATAAACCATATACACACTTTTGTATTGACTTGGTCATAAGTGGTAATTGTTTTAAAACAAACAAAACACAAAACACAAAAGCTCTCCTCTCTCCCTCTCATTGCTGTGAGTTGTTCACTCCAAATGGAAGATTTTTGTTGCAAATTTCTTCCATAACTAGCACTTAAAGAGTCAACCAAGGTGTTAGGGAAACAATCCATTGAGTTTGCAATTCATTCACCAAGCTTGGAGCTCTTCATCAACATAAAATCAAAGAAGATCTTGGATCTCAAAAAGGAATTTTTGATATTCTCTACATCCACTTATCCGATCGTTGTAAGTATTTTTCCGCTATCTTACTTCGAGTATTCACATGTTTTATGCTTAAATAGATCATTGGCATGTTCTTAGAGAACCCAACAATGGTATCATAAGCCAATTTTAAGCATGAAATAATTAGGGTTCATAAACTTGAATTTGGGTATTTTTTCTTGGAGCATGATTTAATCAAATTGAGTGTTTGGATATGCTTAGATTATGATAGCTTAGAGTTATGCATGATTAATTTGGAGAAAAATTGATTAGAAAATTTTTTCCTTATTACCCTAGCTTGGCCGAAAGTTTGCACCCTTTGTAGCTCATGGTGATTTTGATTTTTTAGACCATTGGATGTGTTTAAAATGCATGAGATATATTGATTTGTGATTTAATTAGATTGAAATCAAAATTGATGATAAAATCATGAAATGCCGTGAGCTTAATGAGCATGTAATGACTTGATTTTGTTTCAATTGTGTCGGACATGAATTGAATATAATAAAGCATGGTAATTAATTAAATTGGTGTTTTGGAAATGTTAATTTAACTAATTAATTATGGCTATACACTTTAATTAAATAAATTGTGATATTTGGAATATGGAATTTAATTTATTAGGCTTTAATTGGAATTGGGCTAAAATTGTTATATTTGGGCCTTATGGGCTTGGTTGGGCCAAGTTGGTTTAGGACAATTGGATTGGATCCAAATTGGGCCTAAAACCATTCCATAAAGTTCAAATATAAGAAATGGGTCTTTTAAAATTTAATTGGGCCTAATGGGCCGAAATTAATTTTATGGCAAATATGGTGATTCCTTTATTGGGCCTTGGCATTTGGGTTTGACCCATATTGGCCAAAGCTCATGCCTTATGAATTAATTAAAAGCCCATTGGACTTTAATAAAAAAAAAGGATGTTAATTAGGCCTTTGAGACCCATTAAGATTAAATTTAGAATTTAAGTCGTAAAGACACATTAATAAAGTGTAATTATTTAATTTAGAATTAAATACGAATTAGTATTGAATACAAATTAAATCGGATTTAAAATTGTAGTTCGATATAATTCAAGAATTCGCACTTTGAGTACTTATTCTTAAACGGGTTGGACTCGCGCAAATCAAATCGTTGTTTGAACATTGGATGATCACTTAATTCAAATATTAATTAATTAGATTAGATTGATTGAATAACATGCTTTGTGTGAATACATGGATGTATTGTATGAATAATGTATATCAGATGGATATTAGACGGGTGAGGGCAATTTTGGAAATTATTGTAATAAATTTTATCATTTATTAAATTGGACCTGCGTGTCCAGCCTTTATCTCTGGACTCTTTGTAATTCTCTTCTCACCAATTCCCCTCAATGTTAATGAGGTTTCTTTATTGTATTATGTAATTGGGCAGAAGTTAGAATAGTGCTAGCTGGGGAGAGGAAATTGAGTGATTTGTTTTAGGAACAATTTGTTAAGTATCCATCCGCATATCATTATTATTTTATTTGCGCCTTATTATGCTTTTAGAATGCATGCTTAAGGGTGTATGATGAGACCTAATCAAAGATAATAATTTGGTTGCCAATTTACGCGAAAAACCCTCAATCAAATATTAAGCGTTTTCTTTCCATTGAATGGTTCTTTCTCAAGATCCAAGATTGACATTGGTTTGTTGGCCAAAGTCAAGATCAATGTCCATCGCTGATGTGTTTGAACCACGAAAGCTTTGTTCCATATCGCATGTCTTGGGCAAGTTGTGATTTGTTGGCCAAAGTCAAGGTCACTTCTTGTTCATCGACATGGATTACGAAGTTTTCCAAAGTCAATGGGTCCCGCTTAACTGGAATCATTAAGCTTGTTGAGCTAAAGCCAAGGCTGAGTTGATTCAGAGGAAAAAGGTTAGGAAAATATATTGGATATATTGGCATATACCTTGAATATATGTTTCGGACTTGGAGGTCCACCTACCGGATCTAGGAATTGGATGAGATCCAATTGATCTTAGAGATCTACCTAGTTAAATATCATACAGCTTGTTGGCCAAAGTCAAGGTTGTGTGTTATTTAACGGGATCCTAGCCCACTAGGAAACTAGGTTTCCCGAGTACTCAACAGAGGGTTAGAGGCTCGCCGAAAAATAGTGGGAGGCTAGTATTGAATTTGCAATTTCGTTCAAATACTTGCCAATACGCGCTTTCAAATTATTTCGTCATTTTATGTATTTGTTAGTTGGACTAATATTTTATTATTTTCTTGTAACAGTTGGACTGTACCTAAAAATCATTAATTGAATAGTTAGACTATTGCAATTAAGATGACTGTAAAGATCGGGGTGAGAGACATTATCATGGGCAAAAATATCTTTAATGGTGTGAACTTTCCTGACTGGGATATGAACCTCTGGATTGTCCTGGGGGCTGATAGAATGCTCTATTCGATAGAGAGACCTCTCGGGCCTAAGCCCGGAAATGAGCAGCCGCTTGAGCTTGAGCTTTGGAAGACTCATAGTGATGACAACTCAACTGCTCAATCTGTCATGCTCGCTGCAATGACCCCTCAATTTCGTCGCCAGAACAAGGGATTGGATCCCTATACTATGATGGTAAAATTGAAGGACCTTCATCGATCTAACCTTAGATCGCAAAGGTATGAATTGCAGAAGAAGCTCTTTCGCTCTCGAATGTCAGAGGATACATGTGTCGAGCACCATGTGTCGCAGATGATTGCTGATATCGAACAGCTGGGTCAGCTAGGCATAACCTTTGAGGCTGAGACTTCTATAGATTTGATCTTGCAGTCTCTTCATGACAGTTGGAGCGGGTTCATCATGAACTATAATATGATGAACCAAGACCATACTCTTGGAGAGTTGATGGCTATGCTGCGTGAAGCAGAAAAGAGCTTTTGAAGGGCAAAAAGCACGAGGCGTACTTCGCTTCAACATCTCAGTCTGCCAAGGCTTGGCCAAAGGCTACTGGAGGTGTAAAGAAGAAGAAGAAGAAGAAGAAGAAGGGCAAGGCCAAATCATCAAAGTCTTCTAGGAAGGCAAAAGACAAATTCCAAGATGTCTGCCTACTGTGTGGCAAACGGGGTCACTGAAAGCGTGACTGCCGTGAGTACAAGGCGCACATGAAGGAAATCAAAGCGGGCAAGGTACCGGCTTCAGGTATGTTTGTTATAGAAATAAACATGTCTACTTCTAGTATTAAAAATTAGATTTTTTATTCTGGTTGTGGTACTCATATATGTACTGATGTGCAGGATCTGCAGATTAGCAGGAGACTGGCCTCAGGAGAGATAGACCTCCGAGTTGGAAATGGGACTAGAGTCGCCGTTTTGGCTATTGGGACTTATATTTTGGAACTGCCTTCGGGGCATGTACTAAACTTATCAGATTGTTATTATGTACCTAGTTTGACTAAGAATATTATTTCTGTATCTTTTTTAGCCCAATGTGGGTATACTTTTGTATTTAGAAACACTTGGTGTTTTATGTATAAAAATGATATTGAGATATGCAGTGGTGATGTGCAAAATGGTCTTTATATTTTGAATATAAATCAATCTCAAACATATAATGTAACAAACAAAAGGCTTAAATTAAGTAACAAAGATGAAACTTATATGTGTCATTGTCGTCTGTGACACATTAACAAGACTCGCATATCCACACTTTCGAAGAGTGGGTACTTGGACGGATTTGATCCAAATTCATATGACGTCTGCAAATCTTGTTTATTAGGCAAAATGCCTAAAACACCTTTTAGCGGTAAATGTGCATGTGCCACCGAACTATTAGCCCTCATTCATAGTGACGTATGTGGGCCCATGTCTAGCCAGACTAGAGGTGGATATGAATACTTCATAACCTTTATGAATGATGCATCGCATTATGGTTATGTGTATCTTATAAGACACAAGTCGGAAACTTTTGAGAAATTCAAAGAGTTTCGATACGAAGTAGAAAAACAGACCGGCAAAAGTATTAAAACATTACGGTCGGACCGTGGTGGATAATACTTGAGCAATGAGTTTCTCGATTACTTGAAAGAGTATGGTATTCTTTCACAGTGGACTCCTCTTGGAACACCTCAATTAAACGGTGTGTCTGAACGAGGAGAGAAACGAACTTTGTTGGACATGGTAATGTCGATGATGAGTCGCACTGAGCTACCTATTCCTTCTGGGGATATATATTGAACAGTGCAATACTTATTTTGAATAAGGTTCCGTTAAGTCTGTTCAACAGACTCCGTATGAAATATGGATAGGAAGAAACCGGGTTTCTCATTCCTGAAGATTTGGGGTTGCTGGGCATACGTTAAACGTTTGGATGGTACCAAACTTGAACCCAAATCGGATAAGTGTCTATTTGTAGGTTATCCTAGGGAAACCAAAGGATATTACTTCTACAACCCACAAGAGAACAAAATATTTGTTGCTCTACATGTGGTTTTCCTTGAGAGGAATTCCTAAATGCATGGTGGTAGTGGGAGGAAAGTAGAACTCGATGAAAATCGGAGTGATACTGTTCCTGGCACCGATTCCTTAACGGAACATGAACAGTTCATCAGGGATGAGACTGTACCACAATCTTCGAATACACAAGAACCGCGTAGGTCGGAGAGAGTCAGAAAACAACCTGAGAGGTATGGGTTTCTGATCTCACCTCATGTGGATATTAATCTTATTGAGGAAGACGAACCGGCTACGTATGAGGAAGCGATACAAGGTATCGACTCTGGTTTATGGCAAGATGCCATGAAATCTGAAATGGATTCCATGTACACCAACCAAGTTTGGACATTGGTTGATGCACCAGAAGGCGTAAAGCCTATTGGTTGCAAATGGGTCTTTAAGAAGAAGACCGACATGGATGGCAACATACAAATGTACAAAGCTAGGCTTGTAGTGAAAGGGTATCGTCAATGACATGGTGTTGATTATGACGAAACATTTTCACATGTTGCCATGATTAAATCCATTCGGATAATGCTTGATATTTTTGCATATTTCGATTACGAAATATGGCAGATGGTCGTCAACACCGCTTTCCTTAACGGAAACCTTTTGGAGGATGTTTATATGAAACAGCCTGACGGTTTTGTCGTACCAAAACATGCGAACAAGGTTTGCAAGTTAAATCGATCCATTTATGTATTGAAGCAAGCATCGCGTTCTTGGAACCAACGTTTTGATGAGATCATAAAAGAATATGATTTCGTTCAAAACGAGGATGATCCTTATGTATATAAGAAGGTTAGTGGGAGTGCACTGACATTCATTGTCCTTTACGTTGATGATGTATTGCTTATTGGCAATGACATTCCCATGCTACAATCGGTTAAAGCTGGGCTTTTATTAAAATTCTCCATGAAAGATCTGGGAGAAGCAGCTTTTATCCTAGGAATAAAGATCTATCGGGATAGATCTAGAAATCTACTTGGTCTCTCCCAGAGCACGTACATTGACAAAGTGTTGAAGAGATTCAACATGGAACAGTCTAAGAGGGGACTGTTGCCAGTGTCACATGGTGTCACTCTATCTAAGGACATGTGTCCTAAAACTCAAGATGAGAGAGACAACATGAGTCGGATCCCGTTCGCTTCTGCAGTCGGATCGATCATGTATGCCATGATATGCATGCGACACCTGATGTCTCCTATGCGTAGTCGCTATCAGGCCGATCCAGGTGATGGTCATTGGGTTGTGGTTAAGAACATCCTTAAGTATCTTAGACGAACTAAGGATGTGTTCTTAATCTATGGAGATGGAGAACTTGAGGTAACTGGGTTTACCGATGAAAGTTTCCAAACCGATAAAGACGACTGTAAGTCACAATCTGGGTACATATTTTGTTTGAACAACGGAGCAGTAAGCTGGAAATCTTTCAAGCAAGAGACTGTTGCTGATTCAACAACAGAAGCGGAATACATCGCTGCAGTTGAGGCAGCAAAATAGGCAGTTTTGATCCGTAAATTCCTAATTGGATTAGGAGTAGTTCCGTTAGCAGCTGAGCCCGTTCCATTATATTGTGACAATAACGGGGCTATAGCGTAGGCTAAGGAACCGCGGTCTCATCAACGATCCAAGCATGTACTTCGACGTTTCCATCTGATTCGTGAGATCATACATCGTGGCGATGTGAAGATCGAGAAGGTCACATCAGATGACAACATTGCAGATCCGTTGATGAAAGCTATTCCTCAGTAAAAGTTTGAGCGACATGTACATAGTTCAGGTGTTAGATACTTGAGTGACTGGCTATAGGCCAAGTGGGAGATTGTTGGACAATTATGAACCATAGCGTCACTATTTGTAAAAGACATTGTGATTTTTGTACAAATTAACTATGTGACAAAGGAAATTGCTATTTTATCATTTTGTAATTAGATTACTTGAATATATAAATGATAAAATTCCTTTTGATTAGTTCCGGATTATAAGATATGAGACAATATCAATCCATGAAGGTTTAATCATTAAATATCCATAGTCATAGTATTATCGAGACTGGACATCGATAATACGGAATAGACTAGTATTGCACTTGTGCGCGTTGTGGAAGTATAACGACATAGTTCTCATATATTTAAGTATTGGATACTTATGCAAGTGTGATAGGAGGTTGTGTTTACCGATGGTACGGGAACAGCTTCGCTCTGGATAGACCCCTCGGAATCCCATTGGTAGTATGACTATGTGTCTATGGGAATCCGAATCAGGGTAGGTGTATTTGGTCTTAACTTGAGACGTGCATCGCTAATACTTGCGACAATCAATACGCTTTGGTTTTGTATTCCGGGACTTTAAAAAGTTCTGTGTATGCCTCTTCTGGGTTTATTGAGAATCGTAGTGTATTGGGTGTGATGTCAAGATGGAAGTATCACTTCAGTCATATGGAGATGATGATCACGCAGAGATATAAAACTTGTACTATATTATGTTGCAACTATCGGGATAATATGTGTAGACACTGTATTTTTGCATGAAGCCCAATGATGAGCCTCGTATGGAGGCACTATCGATAAGTTGCGGAAGTCGCGGGAAACGGACGCCGGAAGGGAAAAATTTAAAAATAAACACATCAACAAATTTAACTCGCTAATTGGCCTCGGGTTCGCCCGATTAATCTATGTTTTAAAATATTAAGCCTCGGCCCAAAACCTCCGCACCCATCCAAAGCCCATGTGGCCCAAGTCCAATCCAAATAATTTAAACATTTAAAACACATGTCACAAATTAAAATTAAATCCAATTAAATTGAATTAAATCCAATTAAATCAAATCAAATCCCCCTTTTTAAATAAATCCCATTCCTAAATAAAATAAATCACCTTCCTAATTACCAAAGATTTAAATCCAATCTAAATAAATCACCTACCAAATTAAATATATTCCCCTCCAATTACACAAACACATCCCTTTATTGATTGATTTATTTCATTGTTTTGAAAATCCTATGCAAGGAAACCCTAGCCCACTCTTATAAAAAGACACACAAACCAAACCCTTAGACCCCTAGAGCTCATATTCACGGCAAAACACAAAAATAAAACCCTAGTAATCTCTATCTCTCTCAACTCCCACTCTCGACCTTTCCTTCACGTGAACAAATCACTGAACAACTTCATAAAACAGCTAGCCAGGATCACAAACAACAACCCATCCACGCCATACACAAACACGCCTAAGGATACACACACGCATGGCCATAAGTTAACGAACCAATAAACCATGACTTCACTCATTCGGCAACCATATGTTCGCCCAACTCACACGCACTGACCGGCCAAGAGCAGCCCATCACACAACATCAACAAGTGTAAAGCTCTCTCATCTCTCAACCTACTGAATCAACAAGAATAATAACCCTAAACCAAAAACCACGTGAACTAACCGACAAGAAGCCATAAAAAGCCAAAAAACCCTGCCCCTTCACCCTATGCACCACGCACTCAACCAATATTCACACAGACCACTTACAAACTACTCTCACGCCTCTCTCTCCCAGACTCAACCGTAAAACACAAAGTAATAAGCCCTTCACAAAAGCAACCCTCACGTCCTCTCTCTACACCGATCAAACAAAAAATAAAATAAAGCCATTAACGCCTGAACAACAGCCCTTAACCGTGACCCAAAACAAACCGAAATAACCTCTCACCAAGCCGAAAATAGTGAGCAATACACCCATTGAACGATCCAGAAAACCACCCCAAATAGTGAACAAAACCACCCCCAAAACAGTCCCAAAATAGCAAGTGAAATCAATGAAAATAGCAGCAAAAATAGACAAAATAGCGACCAGAAACAGCAATAAAAACAGCAGAAACGGCAGTCCAAAACAGCGGCAAACCAGAAAAATAACGGAGCATTAACCATTCCGACGACGACGTAACGCACTTCCGAGGAGCATCTTAAAAGGTAAGACCTGAGGGCCCCTTTTTACTATTTATCTTTTCAGTTATTCTTTGTCAATCATTCGCATCCATCGTTGTGTTTTATGGATGGTTTCATTTGTGTTGGGTTGATGGTTGAGTGTTATCCCTTGCGGTATATCGGATGGAAACCCAGACGTAAATTCCGTAGCCGAATTCGAATGGACGGTAGTGCGGTCTGTACTTGGGATATAACTCCACGTACCACTTGAGGAACTTTCAAGCACGTTTCATTTTGTACTGTAATTGTTGTTTGTTGTTCCGCTATTTATTTTCTATGTGTTGTTTTTCTTTATGTATTGTTAATCTAATGAGTATGGGCTAACTAGGGTGGATTAAAGGTCCTCTAGGTGGGGTTGGTGCTCAGAACGCCAATTCCCGGTTGTATTTCTGTTGAATACTTCTGTAAAAACATTATTATTATAAATAATATATGCATTTTCTGTAATATAATCTATCTTTCTATATGGTAAAGACGTAATGACCCTAGAATGATTCGTCATGATACAGTTGCAAAAGCGTCGCAACGGACATTGAGAAATATCATGACGTTGTCATTCTCAGACAGTTCCTGGTCAAGGTTTACACTACTTGGTCAGTATAGTAAACCCGTTGAGACCGGTACATGTCGTATACTGGAATATATGATTCCAATGGTTTCTCAATGAAACATTAGTCTTGGAGACTAGTATAGACGTGTAGGTGTTTATAGCGGATAAACACTGAACGACTCACCGAAGATTCTTAATGGATGGTACACCAGCGTCAATAAGAATCTTCTTGGGTTGAGTAGCACTTGTGATTCTTGGACTTGAGATGCCATTGTGGGCACATGAGACATCTTCTACACTTAGACGGCAGTCATGTCACCGATTTATTTAGATCAGACCTCCGCCTGTTCGTTGGGTGTAGACAGATCCTCAGGGTGTCCTATGTGTATCAAGATAGGATCCGTCAGTTCTGTGTATCAGAGCATAGGTAGTCCATATGATTAGCAATCAGATAAAACCATGGGCCCGTGGTAAAGTTTAGAAGCTAGTTCTAAACATTCTTTTGAGATTGCTAATAGAATAGTCGACTGGATAATCCCGATAGAGATTTGGCGTTTACATCTATATCTCTGGATTTATCCGGATACCTGTGACGGAGGAATTATACATTTGCCATGACCTCGACCTATATGGTTCAGCGAGATTATCCGTGATCGTCATAATCTACGGGTGGATAGATTATGGACACGAAATTAGATTTCGTGACGGATATACCTGAATCTAGAGAGTCTCAATAATGAAACATACTCGTAGAGCACTAGAGCAACATTAATAAATAATATCGATTATTTATAAAGTCGTTTAAAGGTTAAACGCAAGATACGTGCTAAAGGGACTAAATAATCATTTGCCTAATTATTGTGTATTTACATTTAATACTTGATTAATTTAAATACACATTAATTAATAGTCAAAATGAGTTATTTGACTTATATCCTAAATGAATATATGTTTTAATATTTAATGTAAATATTATACATATATTTAATATATTTGTATTTGATTAATTAATTGATTATTTAATTGTTAAATGATTAAATTAATTAAAATATAAATATCTTACATTAGGATATATTAAGTAAATGATGTTAGTTGCCTTTGTTGACTTAAATAAATATCTATAAAATTGTATTAAGATATTTATGCAAGTTGATAACATTAGTTTGAAATGAAATTGAAATTTATAAACTTGTAAAAGCCAAGGTGAATTTCGGCCAAGGCTTAAATGTTACAAGTATATATTGATTTTCATTTCACTTTACACTTAACCTAATACACTTTACTAAAAGAAACTCCATTGAAGAAACTTAAAGAAAGCTTGAGAAAGAAAGAAAGATTAAAGAAAGCTTGGAATTTAGTAAGTTTTTCAAACTTGCTATTAGAGAGGAAATTGTTCCTTAGGTTCTAGGCATCAACATGTGATGTTCTTAGATTATTTCTTTCTTTATTTATTTGTGTTTTGTTGTTGATGGAAGTTTGATAGAAGTGTTGAGCATGTATGGTGAAGGAAGGTTGTGACTATTGTAGTTGTAAACTATCTTTTAAGGTTTTTGAAATCATGTTGCTAATCTAGAGTTATTGACCCACTCTTAAATGACCTAGATTTGATCTTGAGTTGTTTCATTGTGTTGAGACTTGGATTGGATGGAAGAATGATGATTGAAGTAATTGATTTAATGTATTTGGTCTAATTTGTCCAATTTGTGGAAATTGTAAAATTAGGGTTCATGATCAATTCCAAATTTGGGTCTTTTCATATATGTTGTGCATTTGTGTGTGTATATGATGCATATAAAGTTTCATGTTCATTGGATTACATCTTGATGTGTTTTGATGCATGAAATGACAAAATGCACAAACCCCCCTTGGATGGTGCTCTCGGCTTTGGTAAAGAAAATGGGGATTTTGGTTGTTTTGGTATTTTGATGTTTTGAACATGCTAAGTTCATCTTAGAAATGATTAAGAATCATTCAAAATTGATTAGATCAATTTTGGACTAAAATGGACAAAATACCAAAGTAAGGGCATTTCGGTAAATTCACTTAAATATGATTTATTGAATTTATTTTCATAATTTGATTATGGAATGTTAAATAAATATGTTTATTTAATTAATCCGAGAAAAATTTTTAAAATCTGAAAATCGGATTTTCACCGCTTCCGCTGCGTTACCGGATTTAGCCCCTAAAAAAAAAAACCCTACAAAATGGTATCAGAGCGAGTCTGATTCTAGGCCACCTAATATGATTAGCCTTCATTGAATCAATGTTTAATCATGTTTTCTTGACTTTATGCATGCTTATTAGGATCTAAATTGGTTAGATTTAGGGTGTATGACACTTAGCGGAAAATCCCTAATTAATAAGGTTTGAATGTAATTATGTATTTGATGCATGTTATATGGTCCGTCTTGTCAATATGGTTTATGAATACTTCTTTGTGACTACATCCGAGACCGTGCCTCTGCTGTGAGGATGTAGCCGATAAAGATTTATTTATACCGGATGTATATCAGATACTAGGTAAATTCAAGTAAAAGCGGAATTCTGAACGTGCCCTAGCTGTCAGGATTACGTAAGTAACTTGAGTTTATCATTGACGAGTTTAACCTTGGTACGTCTCCTTGTGGGCCTGCCTTCGCAGCGACAACGAGAAACGGCCAGGACCGGATACTTAGGAGTCATTAGTGAATGATTGACAAATGAGTTGTCTACCTGATGAATATACGTAGGCGAGACTGTGCCTCTGCTGTGAGCCGAAATATATCCACGGGATCCACTTTTCACTATTAGTATTTAATTTAATTATTAAATATTTGTATTCTGTTTTGGGATTACAGTATTGCATGATTTAGTGGGAGGGGCATATTAGATTAAAATTCCATGATCTAGTTTATGCTTTTGATATTATATGAAACTGCTTTATTTCTGCTAATCGTTTTTCGTGATCTATATGATAGATTGGCGATGGCGGCACAATCCACAAATCAGTTTACGCGTATGCTTGATGTGAACAAACTGAAAGGCGCTGAGAACTTTGCAGACTGGGAATTGGATTTGAGGATTGTCCTCGATTCCGAAAAGATGGGTTATGTTCTTGAGGGTCCGTTGCCCCTTGCAGTGGGTGCGGATGCTTCAGAGGAGGAACGCCAAGTTTTTGAAACTTGGAAGGATGATGATTTAAGGGTTAAATCATACATCCTTAGTTCACTGTCTCCGAAACTCAAGCAACAGTACTATGGTATGCTAGATTCCTATAGTATGATGACGCGATTGAGACAATCGTTTAAGAACCAAGAACAAGTGATTATTCACAAAGTCGCCATGGAACTGTTCCATGCGCGTCTGAATGAGGGGCAAAGTGTTAGCCCACATGTTATTCAGATGATCGATTTGATCGATCAATTGAGGCAACATAATCTCATCTTGAATGACATTCTCGGTAGGAGTGTCATTCTTGGTTCACTACCAGCTTCATTTCGTCAGTTCGTGATGTACTTCAACATGCACGGGACTGTCTGTACCTACCATGAGCTACATAGGATGTTGCTCACGGCAGAAGAGGACCTTAAGAAGGGAGTACCGACTCGCCCTCCTAGAACTACTTCTCTTTCGGCTTCTTCCCAAGGATGGTCCAAGGGAAAGAACAAGAAAGGCAAGAAGAAGAAGAGGCTTTTGGTCCTCAACAACAGGCGAAGATTGCAAAGCCCAAAAGGGCTTCTGAAGACAAATGCCACCACTGAGGCAAAGTCGGGCATTGGAAAAGGAACTGTCCTGATTACATCGCCCAGCTGAGGAGAGACAGAGCATCTACATCAGGTACTTTTATTTTTCCAGTTATTGATTTATCTTTGGCTTGTGAAGCCGTTACATCCAACTGGATTTTAGATTCTGCTTGTCCCATTCACATTTGCAATTCGTTGCAGGTGCTGAAGGAAAGTAGGAGGCTGAAGCCCGGGGAGGGCAGATGCGTTGCGGTTTGGGAGTGGAGACTCTTTGGATGCAGTTGCAGTGGGAGTATGCGAGATCTCATTGCCAAATGGGACACTTTTGTTAAATGAATGCCATTTTGTACCTGGATGTGTAGCTAATATTATATCACTTTTTGTATTGGATACAGAAGGCTTTTGTATTAATATTAAGAACAGTTCTTTATATTTATATGATAGTAATAATATTCAGATCCTTTGTTGTCCAAACCAGCATGGTCATTATACATTGCAAACTTCAAAAGATATATTAAATACTGGAGTTAATAAACGTAGTTTACCTGTAATTAATAATACTGAACTTTGGCATATGAGACTTGGTCACATTGGCGTTAAACGCCTTACCCAATTGGTTAGGAATGGTTTGATATCAGATCTTACCATTGAATCCAATCCAACTTGTGAATCATGTATTCAGGGTAAGATGACCAAAGCCCCATTTTCTGGTGTTGGACACCGCACCACTAACTTACTGGAACTCGTACATTCTGATGTATGTGGTCCACTAAGTAAAACTGCTCACAGTGGTTATTCCTACTTCGTTACCTTTACCGATGATTTGTCACGGTACGTTTATGTGTATTTGATGCGACATAAATCGGAAACCTTTGAAAAGTTCAAAGTGTTCCGAAATGAAGTAGAAAAACAAACTGGTAAATATATTAAATGCCTTCGATCAGATCGAGGCGGCGAATA
This sequence comes from Zanthoxylum bungeanum, assembly GCA_019454045.1. Lineage (NCBI taxonomy): Eukaryota > Viridiplantae > Streptophyta > Magnoliopsida > Sapindales > Rutaceae > Zanthoxylum > Zanthoxylum bungeanum. The sequence continues at coordinate 120,664 of SKCR01030714.1, read as the reverse complement.
TATGTGTAGACAACAGAACCTGGGCGACGCTGTTCTAGGCTCGCGGCTTAGTTGGGAGTACGAAATAACATGGAGTCGCCACCCGGTGTGAACCGGGACAAAGATTTAAGGCCGCACTCACCCCTCGCAAGGGAAGACCTCAACCGTTGGGTTCGGAATGGTCCCTTACTTATGTCACTTGTGATGATATAATTTGTGCAATAAACTAACCGAATCTATTCATCATTCATGCTCAAGGGTACTTAGATCTAACATGCTTTCATCCAAATAATTTCACGCAATGTAACACAACAAGCATATTGAACCATTAAATCAACATGTATAAATCATTACCCAAACGCATCATAAACTAAGAACATGCATAATGAACAACCTAGACATGCTTTAACAAATAAATAACAAACTAAATTAAACCATGCTTTAAATAATAAACATATAACCTAAAGACTATAACATGCTCAAATACAAATTAGGATGGGACGAGATACGTGTATCTTAAGTGGTACGTGGCATTGTATCCCGAGTGCAGACCATACTACCGTCCATTCGGAATCGGCTATGGAATTTACGTCCGGGTTTCCATCCGATATAACACAAAAGGGGACACATATCCCGCTCATCCAACAATCACATCATGCCTCAAACGACTCTCATACAATAATATTTCAAAGATAAATAAAATAAAACGGAAGATATAAATAAAAGGGTGCCCTCAGGTCTAACCTCTTTGTCGTCTCAAGAAAGGGCGTTACACGTCCGTTGGAAGGGTGAATGATCCGATGCTTTTCCGATTTATCTACTCAATGTCTTTCCTCGCTGTTTTGATGCTCGGGCTGCTGTTTTAAGTCCGTTTCGCTGCTGTTTCGCTGTTCCGTTTCAGGTCACTGTTTTGGTCAATTTGTGGACTGTTTTGGGTGATTTTGAAGGCTTAGGGAGGTGCGTTTGTGGGGATTTTTTAGGGAAACTTTATGGAGGTTTTGGGGGGTTTTCTAGGTGATTTTAGGGCTGTTTTTCTGGCTAAAGTCGCAGCCAAAACTGACCAGAACAGAAGGTGGAGATGCGGCAGTTCAAGGTGCAGTGGGGGCGTTTTTGGGGACTGTTTTGGGGCTGCGAATGGGGCTGTGTTTGGAGAGTGTTTAGTGCGACTTTAGGGCTTTATTTGAGGCTTATTTTGGTGTGTTTTAGGGCTGTGAATGGTGACTAAAATTCGGCAATGGAGGGCAGTGAAAGGGGTTTAGGCGTGAAGGGTGTTGGTGAAGGATGAAAGATGCGGCAATGGAGGGTGTTTAGGTTTAATGATTCGGCAATGGAGGCTTCAAGGAGGTTTTTGGACGTGCAAGGAGGCTTGAGAAAGTGTTTGGGATGTGCTTGGGGAGTATGTGTGCTAGGGTTGTGAATGGGAGTGAAGGCCTCTTTTTATAGGCAAAGAGAGAAGACTTTCCTAATTTGAGTAGGAGAGAATCTCCTAATTGGTTTCTAATAAGGAATAGATCTCCTAATTTGGATTTGTGATTGGATTTGATTTGGTAGGGATTTGATTTGATTTCTTTTATTTAGGTAAGGATTTTATTTGATTTAAACATGTGATAAATGTGCATATACCTAAATAAAGGCACTATGGGCGTGAATCCCCCTCCTTGGGCATGGGCTTGGTTTGACTTGGTTTGACTTGGGTATTTTGGGTTTGGTTTGGGTTTGGTTTGGGTTTTGGGCCTTAGGTAAGCTTTGAAACGGAAGTCCAACAAGCAGCCGAAGCTAAACAACTCAGATAAAATCCAACAAAAATTCTATTTTCCAACTTTACCCTTCCAACGTTCGTTTCCCGCGACTTTCATGACTAAACAAGTAGTTGTCTTCATACGAGACTCATCATCGGGCTGATATGCAAAAATGCAATGCCTACAATATGAGTGGTGAGTTCATGGATTATATGAAGGAGAATGGGATTCTCGCTCAATATACTCCTCCAGGTACACCACAGCACAATGATGTATTTGAAAGAAGAAATCAGACTTTATTGGATATGGTCCGATCGATGTTGAGTTTCACAGATTTTCCATATTACTTATGGGGATACTCTCTCTTAACAGCCGCACATCTTTTGAATAAGATTCCTTCAAAGGCTGTTCCTACGACACCGTATCAGATATGGTTCGGTAGGAGACCAAATCTTAATTATATTAAGGTTTGGGGTTTTCCTGCCTATGACAGGGTGACTCAGCAAGATAAGTTTTCGCCTCGGGGGCAAAAGTTTAGGTTTGTCGGATATCCTTCGAATATGAGGGGATATTTGTTCTATGATACCGAGCATCGAAATGTGTTCGTAGCTCGCTTCGCAAAATTTCTAGAAGTAGAATTTTTGTCAGAAGGTGGTAATCATAGACAAGTTGAGCTTGATGAAGTCCAACCTGAAAACAACGAACCAACGAAGGAACCTGAAGTTCAAGTAGATTAAGGACCTTCAACACACATACTCCGTAGGTCGGAAATGGTATCTAAACCTCATGAATGCTTGTATTTGATACAAGAAAAGAGTCTGGATGTTCTCTTAGTTGAAGAGACAGATCATTTCACCTATAGAGAATCGATGTTGGACATCGACTCCGTGAAATGGCAAAGTGCCATGAAATCCGAGATAGACTCAATGCATGAAAATCAAGTTTGGGACTTGATTTCGCTTCCCGAAGGAATTGTTCCTATTGGTTGTAAATGGGTTTACAAGAGGAAGCGCGGGCCTGACGGTAAGGTTGAAACTTACAAGGCCCGACTGGTAGCAAAAGGTTACACGCAGCGACCTGGCGTCGACTACGATGAAACTTTTTCGCCGGTAGCAATGCTTAAGTCTATCCGGATTTTGCTTTCTATAGCTGCGTATCATGACTACGAGATTTGGTAAATGGATGTCAAAACAGCTTTTCTAAATGGATTTCTTGATGAAGAAATCTATATGGAACAGCCGGAAGGTTTCGCGTCCAGCGAAACCTCGGGTATGGTATGTAAGCTTAAGAAGTCCATTTATGGACAAGCTTCACGAAGTTGGAATCTTCGATTCGATGAGATTATTAGATCTTTTGGTTTTCTCAAGAATTCGGAAGAATCCTGTGTGTATCAGAAGGCCAGTGGGAGCATGGTCGTATTTTTAGTCCTATATGTTGATGACATCCTAATCATTGGGAATGATTTAGGCATGTTGCAAAGCGTGAAAGCGTACCTCTGTAAGAATTTCTCCATGAAGGACCTGGGAGAAGCTTCATATGTTTTAGGGATAAAACTCTATAGAGATAGACAAAGGAGGCTGATTGGGTTATCCCAATCAACGTACATAGATAAGATCTTGGAACGGTATAGTTTTGGTAACTGTAAGACAGCAAACATACCGTTCAGACATGGGATACATCTTTCTAAGAAGATGTGTCCACAAACAGAAGATGAGAAGGTTAGAATGTCTAACCAACCTTATGCTTCGTGTTTGGGTAGCATAATGTATGCCATGTTATGCACGAGGCCTGATATCAGTTTCGCTGTTAGCGTAACTAGCAGATATCAGTCCAATCCAGGTAATGACCATTGGATGGCCATTAAACATATCCTAAAGTATCTTAAAGGTACTAAGGATAAGTTGATTATTTATGGAGGAAACGAGCTGCAGGTTAATGGGTATACAGACTCCGATTTTCAATCGGATCCCGATGATAGAAAGTCTACATCTGGATTTGTCTTTACCCTTAACGGAGGTGCAGTTTGTTATAAGAGTTCCAAACAAGGATCAACAGCAGATTCCACCACTGAGGCGGAATATATTGCAGCTTCTGAAGCTGCAAAAGAGGCTGTGTGGATAAAGAACTTTATCACAGAATTGGGAGTTGTCCCAAGTATCGAGAATGCGATTCCGTTATAATGTGATAATATTGGAGCCATTGCGCAAGCAAAGGAACCGAGGGCGCATCAGAAGTCGAAGCATGTGGAACGCAAGTACCACATCATTGGAGAGATCGTGTCGCGATGGGATATTGTCGTGTGTAAGGTACCGAGTGAAAATAATGTAGCAAACCCGCTGACGAAGGCCATACCTCCGAAGTTGTTTGATAAACACGTGGAGTCGATGGGTATTTGATACAATCGATATTGGCACTAGAGCAAGTGGGAGATTTTGTTGGGGTTGGTGCTCAGAGCGCCAATTCCCGGTTGTATTTCTGTTGAATACTTCTGTAAAAACATTATTATTATGAATAATATATGCATTTTCTATAATATAATCTATCTTTCTATATGGTAAAGACGTAATGACCCTAGAATGATTCGTCATGATACAGTTGCAAAAGCGTCGCAACGGACATTGAGAAATATCATGACGTTGTCATTCTCAGACAGTTCCTGGTCAAGGTTTACACTACTTGGTCAGTATAGTAAACCCGTTGAGACCGGTACATGTCGTATACTGGAATATATGATTCCAATGGTTTCTCAATGAACCATTAGTCTTGGAGACTAGTATAGATGTGTAGGTGTTTATAGCGGTTAAACACTGAACGACTCACCGAAGATTCTTAATGAATGGTACACCAGCGTCAATAAGAATCTTTTTGGGTTGAGTAGCACTTGTGATTCTTAGACTTGAGATGCCATTGTGGGCACATGAGACATCTTCTACACTTAGACGGCAGTCATGTCACCGATTTATTTAGATCAGACCTCCGCATGTTCGTTGGGTGTAGACAGATCCTCAGGGTGTCCTATGTGTATCAAGATAGGATCCGTCAGTTCTGTGTATCAGAGCATAGATAGTCCATATGATTAGCAATCAGATAAAACCATGGGCCCGTGGTAAAGTTTAGAAGCTAGTTCTAAACATTCTTTTGAGATTGCTAATAGAATAGTCGACTGGATAATCCCGATAGAGAATTGGCGTTTACATCTATATCTCTGGGATTTATCCGGATACCTGTGACGGAGGAATTATACATTTGCCATGACCTCGACCTATATGGTTCAGCGAGATTATCCGTGATCGTCATAATCTACGGGTGGATAGATTATGGACACGAAATTAGATTTCGTGACGGATATACCTGAATCTAGAGAGTCTCAATAATGAAACATACTCGTAGAGCACTAGAGCAACATTAATAAATAATATTGATTATTTATAAAGTCGTTTAAAGGTTAAACGCAAGATACGTGCTAAAGGGACTAAATAATCATTTGCCTAATTATTTTGTATTTACATTTAATACTTGATTAATTTAAATACACATTAATTAATAGTCAAAATGAGTTATTTGACTTATATCCTAAATGAATATATGTTTTTAATATTTAATGTAAATATTATACATATATTTAATATATTTGTATTTGATTAATTAATTGATTATTTAATTGTTAAATGATTAAATTAATTAAAATATAAATATCTTACATTAGGATATATTAAGTAAATGATGTTAGTTGCCTTTGTTGACTTAAATAAATATCTAATAAAATTGTATTAAGATATTTATGCAAGTTGATAACATTAGTTTGAAATGAAATTGAAATTTATAAACTTGTAAAAGCCAAGGTGAATTTCGGCCAAGGCTTAAATGTTACAAGTATATATTGATTTTCATTTCACTTTACACTTAACCTAATACACTTTACTAAAAGTAACTCCATTGAAGAAACTTAAAGCAAGCTTGAGAAAGAAAGAAAGATTAAAGAAAGCTTGGAATTTAGTAAGTTTTTCAAACTTGCTATTAGAGAGGAAATTGTTCCTTAGGTTCTAGGCATCAACATGTGATGTTCTTAGATTATTTCTTTCTTTATTTATTTGTGTTTTTGTTGATGGAAGTTTGATAGAAGTGTTGAGCATGTATGGTGAAGGAAGGTTGTGACTATTGTAGTTGTAAACTTTCTTTTAAGGTTTTTGAAACCATGTTGCTAATCTAGAGTTATTGACCCACTCTTAAATGACCTAGATTTTATCTTGAGTTGTTTCATTGTGTTGAGACTTGGATTGGATGGAAGAATGATGATTGAAGTAATTGATTTAATGTATTTGGTCTAATTTGTCCAATTTGTGGAAATTGTAAAATTAGGGTTCATGATCAATTCCAAATTTGGGTCTTTTCATATATGTTGTGCATTTGTGTGTGTATATGATGCATATAAGGTTTCATTTTCATTGGATTACATCTTGATGTGTTTTGATGCATGAAATGACAAAATGCACAAACCCCCCCTTGGATGGTGCTCTCGGCTTTGGTAAAGAAAATGGGGATTTTGGTTGTTTTGGTATTTTGATGTTTTGAACATGCTAAGTTCATCTTAGAAATGATTTAGAATCATTCAAAATTGATTAGATCAATTTCGGACTAAAATGGACAAAATACCAAAGTAAGGGCATTTCGGTAAATTCACTTAAATATGATTTATTGAATTTATTTTCATAATTTGATTATTGGAATGTTAAATAAATATGTTTATTTAATTAATCCGAGAAAATATTTTGAAATCTGAAAATCGGATTTTCACCGCTTCCGCTGCGTTACCGGATTTAGCCCCTAAAAAAAAAACCCTACACTCTATTCTAGGGAAATGCCTAAAGGCTACCTTTACCATGATGTTTTGCCACACCGGACGAAGTACGATTGATTGAACGTGAGATGTGTTCAATCGGGCATACAAGGTCCTATATTATTTATTTGTTTATTCATGCATTGATAATTTAGTGTGCATGGGCTAACTAGGGTGGATTGAAGGTCCTCTATTCGAGGGTAATTCCTAAAGGCTACCTTTACCATGATGTTTTGTCGCGCCAGACGAAGTACGTTTGATTGAATGTGAGATGTGTTCAATTGGGCATACAAGGTCCTATATTATTTATTTGTTTATTCATGCATTGATAATTTAGTGCGCATGGGCTAACTAGGGTGTATTGAAGGTCCTCTATCCAAGGAAAATGCCTAAAGGCTACCTTTACCATGATGTTTTGCCGCGCCGGATGAAGTACGTTTGATTGAACGTGAGATGTGTTCAATCGGGCATACAAGGTTCCATATTATTTATTTGTTTATTCATGTATTGCGACTTGATGTGCATGGGCTAATCATGTAGGTTAAAGGTCCTCCATTCGAGGGAAATGCCTAAAGGCTACCTTTACCACGATGTTTTGTCGCGCCCTCTCCTATTGATTGCGCTATTCGTCTTTGTCTTAGTTGTAATTTTACATCTTTTCATTTTCGCATTCGTGCCATGTTTATGTTTGAGTGTTTTCTTCTAATGGTATATCGGATGGAAACCCAGACATAAATTCCATAGCCGAATCCGAATGGACGGTAGTGCGGTCTGTACTTGGGATACAACTCCACGTACCACTTGAGCAACATTCATACATGTTTCCGTGTCATTTCAGATACCACTTTGGTAATCCCGTTCGAACACGTTTCCAAACACTACACGAACGTTTGTATTACGTCTCATTTCCGTTCGAACGTGTTTCCGAACGCTACACGAACGTATGCATTCTGTCTAATTTCTGTTCGAACGCATTTTCAAACGCTACTCGAACGTGCATGTATTCTACTTTACCATGCATCAGGTCTTATCTCGTTCGAACGCGTTTCCGAACGCTATACGAACGCGAACATTCTGTCTTATTTATGTTCAAACGCGTTTCAGAACGCACTCGAACGCGCATACATTATGATTTACCATGCATCAGGTCTCATCCCGTTCGAACGCGTTTGCGAACGCTATATGAACGCGAACATTCTGTTTACCGTTCGAACGCGTTTTCAAACGCTACACGAATGCACATACAGTGAACATATTTATTTTCATCATATTTCATGCATGTTTGCTTCTTCGGTCATCTCTTTTGCATTACATAATTAACCATATCATTTCATTATTGACTCTCTTTTTCCTTTAATAATTATTTATATTTCCGCATTTATTTATTTGATATGCTCATGAGATTGTGTGCTTGCCTTTATTTCACTTACTTCTATGCATGCAAACTTAGATATAAGTTATATGCAAACTTAGATATAGGTTATTCTTGCGTGTGTATGTTGCGTAGTCTTGGATATATTATTGCATGAATCCGTTCATTACAAGTGACATAAGTAAGGGACCATTCTGAACCCAACGGTTTGAGGTCTTCCCTTGCGAGGGGTGAGTGCAGCCTTAAATCATTTCCCAGTTCACACTGGGTGGCGACTCCTTTATTCTCCGGTTTAGTCCCCCGATGGCTACTCCGTACTCCAGAACGGGCCGCGAGCCCGGACAGCGTCGCTACAATATGACAAGGTCATGATTATCCGATTAAAGAGACTAGTTGCTGATGATCCGATATATGCTTCGTACGGGGCAGACACTATTCCAACCCCAGGCCTTGCATGTGACATCAGATACTGGATCACAATACGTAATACTACGTATACTATGCATGACAAAGATTATATATTCCTTAAAAGAATATTTCTGGAGAATTGGGTAGGCACAGTGCTTTGCTAGAAGCCAACCATGTCTTGTAAATCGGTAAAAACGTGGTACCGGGTACGCACGTGTTCGGATAGTTCGACGACCGGATTTACTGCCAACATATCCAGGGATCTCATGGGTCGTTTCCCGAAGATTCACCGATGACGTATGACTCGAACATAATTAATCTGGGATTAATTACAGCGAGAATTTATCTGGGATAAAATTCGAATAGAAGAGAGAGAATGATTAATTTGGAAATAATCGATAAAATAATATATTCGATATATTAAATGAAATTAGATTTCAAAGAGGAATTAAAATTGGATTTTAATTCGGGCGAACGAATTAATTTAGAATTAATTCGTATGAGATTTTTGTAATAATTTTTCGAGGCATTATTATTTAATTAAATTTGATTTAATTAAGTCGCAACGGAAAATTCATTATTTCGGAATTAACGAACCCGAGCCTGAAGTGTGTTGCGTCACCCGACTTGAATTTTGAATTTAAATTGGGGCCAACTTCACTTACATCACTAGTCACTTTTGTGATGAAAGTTAAATCAACTTTTTGTGATGTGAGTCCAATCATCTTTTTGGTGATGGAGGTGGTTGAGAGCATTAAATGGGTTTTGCTCTCAACACACTTGCTTTTTGGTTTTGAATAAACCATATACACACTTTTGTATTGACTTGGTCATAAGTGGTAATTGTTTTAAAACAAAAAAAACACAAAACACAAAAGCTCTCCTCTCTCCCTCTCATTGCTGTGAGTTGCTCACTCCAAATGGAAGATTTTTGTTGCAAATTTCTTCCATAACTAGCACTTAAAGAGTCAACCAAGGTGTTAGGGAAACAATCCATTGAGTTTGGAATTCATTCACCAAGCTTGGAGCTCTTCATCAACATACAATCAAAGAAGATCTTGGAGCACTTCTCAAAGAGTAATTTTTGATATTCTCTCCATCCACTTATCCAATCGTTGTAAGTATTTTTCCGCTATCTTACTTCCAGTATTCACATGTTTTATGCTTAAATAGATCTTTGGCATGTTCTTAGAGAACCCAACATTATCCGGATATCTGGATCCGTAAAAAATTTGGATTTTTATTTTTTTTCCATTACTTTGTTCTATAGGAGTCTTTCAAATTCTTCTACCTCGTGCAATGGTCATGTGGAGCATTTACATTCTCATTGCCATTGTTAATATCAACTCAATCTTATAAGTTTCCAAGTACCATTCTTATTAATCATTTTTGACTTATTTAGAAAACAGCGGTGGTCCTAAATAAAGATGGTAATATCATCGGTTATTTTAAATATATGATAATAAACGATAAAAATATTTACCCAATATCGAAGTTGTAATGTCTCGGTCAGTCCGATCATATTCGGTATAGTGAATCATCAAGCATAACATCTTAGAATCCATAAAATAACATAAAAATAAGTTTCACATCTTAGGAATATTGTACGGAGGTTCCAGATAAGTTTTCAGTTTCGATACCTTATTTTAGCTTAACAAAGTCAACAAGTTAGTTTTAGCAATCTGGCTGTAATTTTTTTGTCTGATCTCCGATTTTTATGAATTTATATCGTCGGAAAGCTCAGACCAAGATCTACAACTTATGTGTTAGATACTTTCCCAAATTCTGATCAGAAACCAAGTCAAAAATTACCATTTCCGTGGCTGTTATAGTAAATTTCGTGGCTGCATCATGATTTTACCACTTGGCATGATTTTTACAATTTCTTTGTCAACAAAAATCAACCCTAAGTGTAAATACACCTACTATTCATTTATCCCTATAAAATAGAAGAGCAAAAAACGTGAATGGAGGGCTCTCATGCTCCATTGATAACCTTCAAATTATTCTCCATTTCTCAAGCAAATATGAATGTGTCTAACTCACTTCCAAGCTAAAGTAAGCTTCTATTTCTTTTCCTTCTATCATTTTTCAGTTTTAAGCATGGAAAATAAAAAGCCCAAAATGAACCATGAACCCTAGAATATCTAGTTGTGCATTTTAGCTTCAATAGAGGTGATAGCATGATGTGACATGCATTTCATGTTGATATAAGTAAGTATTAGGCTGAATTTTCGAAATGCCCAATTTTCCCTTAAGAGTAAGGGCTGGCCGAAATTTAACCTTGTTGTTGAGGGTGTGTTTTTGTTTCTTTCATAACTTGTAACATCCCCAATCCGGAGATACTACCGACGGCGAATAGGCAGTACTATTGTTGGGGTTTTAACGCGGGCGTAGCGGGTGAAATCGTAATTTTAAAATTTTTAAATTACCGAATAAATTATTTAATATCCAGTATGAATAATTTATTCATATTTCACCTAAACATATTTATTCGATATCAAATAACGACATAAATAACTAAGAAACGTTGCGAAACTTTTACGAAAATGTTTTTCCGCAAAATGGCATAAAACACGTTTTTGACCGAACCGACCACCCAATGCACATGAGGGCTGCCCAGGTCAGCCCCAATAGTGCTAGGGCATTTCATGGGCTGCCCGAACAATGACTAATTCACTGTTTGGGCAGCCATCACCCGGTTGGCTCAAAAGTCACCCGGTAACGCCATATTTTACCGTTTTCACTTATTTCAACTCCGAAATAATTTCCGGAAATTGTTCCAACACCCAAAACACATCCAATACATTTAATCATCATATTTTTCATCACCAAAATATCATATTTTCCAGATCTGATATGGATGTAAAAACAGTCCATTTTTCATGCTTTAATCCAACTTTTCAATATTTATCAAATTAATCACAACACCAATCCAAGTCACCACCAATGAAGCACTCAAGAACAATTATAGGCATTATAAGAGTGGTCATAACACTCTAGAATGACAACATATCATCAAATGATTAAATTGAATCAATATTACACTAATATCATTCAATTCCACTTCACACATACACCAAGCCTTCAAATCCATCCACCAAAACAAAAAATCCCAAATTCTTAAGAAAAGAAGAAACCCTAGAATCTATCTAGATCATCAAGAAACAAGAAAAATATTTTCCAAGCTTAGGTATATATAGAATTACCTTTAATTCTCCTAATTCCTTAAGCTTTTCTTCTTGATTTTCTTCTTTTTCCTTCCTTGAATCATCTAGCAATTTGAGAGTGTTTTTGGTGATGGATTATTCGGCCATAGTATGCCTTGTAAGGTAAAAGAAAAATATTTCTTCTTTAAAAAACAAGAACCGACTTATCTAAGGGTATTTTGGTCAATTTTTATAATTAAATTCAATTAAATATAATTAAACTTTATGTTAACAAATGAAATTTGCACACCTAAAGTTTAATTATAAACATACCACATGTATCAATAATAATTAAACATATTTCATAACATTTATGTAATATGGATATTATTTAACTTTTCAATATTTAACATTTAAATATCTAAATAATTAATTAATTTAATTATTATTATATATGTATTTTTATTTACATTAAATAAAAAATACATATATTAATGGCATGTGTCAAAATCTCATTTGATAATTAATTAATATGTATCTAATCAAATTATGTATCAAATACAAATACACAATAATTACGATTGACCAAAAATGCCTTTATGCATGTGTTTTCGTTTAACCGTTTAAACGATTTGAATTAACTCACTTAATCCGATGAAGTATTATGAATAATCTATATTATTCATAACGCGTTGCCCAAGTGCTCAACGAGTACACTTCATATTGTGGGACTCTCTAAGTTTATGTTTATCTGTCACGAAATCCAATTTCGTGTCCATAATTCACCCACTCATGAATTATGACAACCACGGATAATTTCGCTAAACTATGCAAGTCGATGTCATTGCATACGTATAATCCCTCCGTCACAGGCTATCTGTATTACACCTGGGATATAGATAAGAACGTCAAATCCTTATGGTATAATATAATCGACTTTCAAATTTACGATATCTAAATAAGACTCGGAACTTGCTTCCAAAGTTATACCACAACCATGAATTTACTAGATCGTAAACATGTGTAGGATACCTATGCCCTGTACACAGGACTGACAGATTCTATCTTGATATGCACTGGATATCATGAGCATCAGTCCACACCAAACGAACATGCGGAGGTTTGATCTAAATAGATCGGTAACGTGACTGCCATCAAAGTGTGGACGATAACTCATATATCCACTGTGGTATCTCAAGTCGAAGGATCAATATGTTCGCTCAACTCGAGAAGATTCCTATTGACGTTGGTGTACCATCTATTAAGAAATCTTCAGTGAGTCATTCAGTGTTTATCAAATAAATACCTACATGTCTATACGAGTCTCCCGAGACTCATTGTTCACTGGGATAAATCATCGGACCAAGTCACGATATATGACATGTATTGGTCTCAGTGGATTTTACTAACCGACCCGTGTTAGTAAATCTTGACCAGGAACTTTATTTAAGGATATACAACTTAGAGTGATGCTTCCCAATGTCAATTACAAACTACGTTGTAACTGCACACTACATTGTAAATCCTAGGGTCTTTGTCTAATATACACGTATCACTAAATCATATTTAGTTTCAATCTAATCATAATTAGATATCTAATCACAATTAGATCGAATATGTATATATTAATTGGATTATTTGGCCTATATTTATTGGATAAATTGACATGATTTAATTGGTTGATTTGTGATAAATATTAAAGTGTTTAATGATTTATAACCACAAATTTAATTAAATCTTTTTCCAATTATTTATTGAAATAAAAATGAAAACTTGGCTTTTCCTATATTTTCATGGCTTTTGGAATAAATATATAAGCCATTTTTCATTTTTTTGTTTCATTACTCAAGAACCCTAAAATCAAAATACAAAGAGAGTTAGAGAGAAAAGAGAGAAAAAGAAAGGAAAAGCTTGGAAAACTAAGGATTTTGTAAGTTTTTTCTTACTTTCTTCTTCATGAAAAATGTTTATAAGATTCTAGGCTTCAACATGTGTAGCTTAGATTTTTCTCTACTCTTTTGTGTATGTATTTTGATGGTTGGATTCTTAATGAAAAATGATTGAAAGATGAAAGCATGTATATGTATAAAGAATGCTTAAAATTATTTATTAAGCTTTCTTTTTACCATTTGATGGTTAGTTGCCATTATAGAGTTATTTATCCACTCATAAATGACCTAGAATTATTCTTGATTTATTTCATGATGGTGATACTTGTTTGGTGTTGTGGGAGTTGAATTAAAGTATTGAATTTAATTAATTTGGTGTTAATTTGTGAAATTAAAAAATTAGGGTTCTTAACCTTCACCAAATTTGGGGCTTTTCATATATGTGATGAGAATTGATGTATATATGATGTATATTGAATTTGGGAATTTTTGGATTTGATCTTGCTATGTTTTGAACAAAAAAGACCAAATTGTAAATTCTTGAAAATATGGGGACCATTCGGAAATTTCTGGAAAATCTGTTTCTTTGAGTTACAAATTGTATTTTCATGTATTAGACATGTATAAATCATTTTGGGATTGATTTGGAATCAATTAGAATTGTATTTGACAATTTTGGACTAAAATGACAAAAATATAAAGTTTTGGGGTTAAACGGTAATTACTGAAAAATCTGATTTTTGGGTAAAAATTTCAGTTTTTAAGTATTGAGCCATTAAGATAAATTAGTTTATTTTAATTACCCAAGAAAAATTATTGAAATCAAAAAATTTTGATTTTCCGCATTCCACTGCGTTTACCCTAATTACCGCCCAAATCCCCAACAAAAATGGTATCAGACCAGGTCTGAACCTGAACACATGATATGAATATGCCTTTAAATTCAATGTTTAATTATGTTCTTACTTGATACATGCTTGTATTTAATTAATTTGATTAAATTAAATACGTATCATCTTTGCGGAAAATCTTTTTTTTTTAATAATGTTTTAAAAGTAATATGTATTGGATGCATATTTCTTGGTCCGTCTTGTCAATACGGTTTGTGGATATCTGTTCTATGGATGCATTCGAGATCGTGCCAAAGCAGTGAGGGTGTAGTTGATAGAAATTTATCCATACCGGATGTATATGTGTTTCTAGATAAATTCAAGCGAAAGTGGAAATCCTGAACGTGCCAAAGCTGTCAGAACTACGCAAGTATCTTGAATTTATCATCGACAAGTTTAACCTTGGTATGCCTCCTTGTGAACGTGCCAAAGCTGTCACAACGAGAAACGACCAGGACCGGAACTTATGAGTCACTATTGAGTGATTGACAATGAGTTGTCTACCTAATGAATATACATAGGCGAGATCGTGCCAAAGCTGTGAGCTGAAATATATTCATGGGATCCACCTTTCGCTATTAAATTTAATTTGAATAATTGTTTGTTTGCATTCTGTTTGGGGATTACAATATTGCATGTAATAGTGGGAGGGGCATTTTTAGATTAAAAATCCATGATCTATTTATGCTTTGATTTTTTTTTTATATTAAGTGAAATTGTTTAGTCTGCTAACCGTTTTTCGCTATCTATATGATAGATTTGCGATGGCAGCACCTGCTACTAATCCTTTTGCTCGTATACTTGATACGAACAAGCTTAAAGGCGCCAAAAACTTTGCAGATTGGGACTTGGATTTGAGAATTGTTCTTGGGTCTGAGCAAATAGAATATGTGTTAGAAGGTCCGTTGCCACTTGACATAGTAGATGATGCAACACTAGAGGAACATGAGACTCTCCAAAAGTGGAGAGATGATGATAGAAGAGTCAAATCATATATTATCAATTCCTTGGCACCAGAGCTTAAGAGGTAATATTTTGGATTGCCTGACACATACTATGATGATGCGGCTGCGAGAGTCCTTTATGAACCAAGAACGGGTCTCGGTTCATAAAATTGGAATGAAATTGTTCTATGCAAAACTGGAAGAGGGACAGACTATGAGCCCTCACGTACTTCATCTGATTGATTTGATCGAACAGTTAAGGCGCTATAATTTCCCTCTCAATGACACTTTAGGACGAAGTGTCATACTAGGATCTCTGCCACCATCATATCACCAATTTGTGATGTACTTCAATATAAACGGGATTAGTTGTTCTTACCAAGAGCTGCATAAGATGCTGAAAAATGCCGAGGAAGATTTAAGGAAGGGAGTACCGACTCGCCCTCCTAAACCCACTGTTATTCTTGATTCCTCCCAATCTAAACAGAAAGTGAAGAAGAAGAAAGGTAAGAAAAAGAAGGGTATAAATCTTCCACCACAGGGTAAGATAGGTAAACCCAAGAGAGCTGTCGAAGATAAATGCCACCACTGCAGCAAGATCGGCTATTGGAAGAGGAACTGTGATGATTACCTGGCCCAGATCAGAAAGGAAAGAGCATCTACTTCATGTACTTTTATTTTTCCCATTATTGATATCTCATTAGCTTGTGAAGCTATGTCACCCAGTTAGATTTTAGATTTTGCTTGTCTAATTCACATTTTTAATTTATTACAAGTGCTAAAGGAAAGTAGACGACTAAAATCTGGGGAGATGCAATTGCGATTCGGGAGTGGCGACTCTTTGGATGCAGTTTTTGTGGGCTTATGCGAGATTCCCCTACCCAATGTGAGACTTTTGTTGCATGACTGCTTTTTTATACCGGGATGTGTTGCGAATATTATATCACTTTTTGTATTAGATACTGAAGGATATAATGTAAATATTAAGAACCGTTCTTTATATTTATATGATAGATATAATGTTCAGGTCCTTTTTTGTCCAAATGAGTATGGTCATTATATTTTGTATACCTCACAAGATATCTTTAATACTAGAATTAATAAACGTAAAGTATCTGATGTAAATAATATTGAACTATGGCATATGAGGTTGGGTCATATAGGCGTGAAACGCCTAACCCGGTTGGTTAGGAATTATTTGATACAAGATCTTACCAGTGATCCTTATCCAACTTGTGAATCTTATATTCGGGGTAAAATGAACAAAGCCCCATTTTCAGGTGTAGGACACCGAGCCACTGACTTATTGGAACTAATACATTCTTATGTATGTGTTCCCTATTAAGATTGGTGCTCGGAGTGCCAATTTGGATGGTATTTATGTCCGATTCATGAATACGAACAATGATTTTTTCCATAATATTACTTATTTAATGGTAGCACCTCTTGTCTTTTATATACATATTCTATCTAATTACGATTGGATATCTAATTATGATTAGATTGAAACTAAATTTGATTTACTGATACGTGTATATTAGACAAAGACCCTATGATTTACAATGTAGTGCGCAGTTACAACGTAATTTGTAATTGACATTGGGAAGCATCACTATAAGTTGTATATTCTCAAATAAAGTTCATGGTCAAGATTTACTTACACGGATCGGTTAGTAAAATCCACTGAGACCAGTACATGTCATATATCGTGACTTGGTCCGATAGTTTATCCCAATGAACTATGAGTCTCGGGAGACTCGTATAGACATGTAGGTGTTTATTTGATAAACACTTAACAACTCACTGAAGATTTCCTAATAGATGGTACACCAACGTCAATAGGAATCTTCTCGAGTTAAGTGAGCATAGTGGTCCTTCGACTTGAGATACCACAGAGGATATATGAGTTATCCTCTATACTTTGATGGCAGTCACATCACCGATCTATTTAGATCAGACCTCCGTCTGTTCGTTGGGTGTGGACTGATGTTCATGATATCCAATGCGTATCAAGATAGAATCCATCAGTCATGTGTACAGGGCATAGGTATCCTACACGTGTTTACGATCTAGTAAATCCATGGTCGTGGTATAACTTCGAAAGCAGGTTCCGAGTGTTATTTAGAGATCGTAAATTTCAAAGTCGACTATATTATACCATAAGGATTTGACATTTTTATCTATATCTCAGGTATAATATGGATAGCCTGTGACAGAGGGATTATACGTATGCAATGAATTCGACTTGCATAGTTTAGCGAGATTATCTGTGGTCGTCATAATTCATGAGTGGGTGAATTATGGACACGAAATTGGATTTCGTGACGGATAAACCTAAACTTAGAGAGTCCCATAATATGAAGTGTACTCGTTGAGCACTTGGGCAATGCATTATGAATAATATAGATTATTCATAATACTTCATCGGATTAAATGAGTTAATTCGAATCGTTTAATTGGTTAAACGAAAACACATGTTTTAGGGGATTTTGGTCAATTAATAATTAATGTGTATTTATATTTGATACAAAATTTGATTTGATACGTATTAATTAATTATCAAATGAGACTTTGACACATGCCATTAATATATGTATTTGTTATTTAATGTTAATAAAAATACATATATAATAATTATTATATTAATTAATTATTTAGATATTTAAATGTTAAATATTTGAATAATTAAATGATATTCTTTTTCATAATTATTATGAAAAATGTTTAATTATTATTGGTTACATGTGACATGTTTTAATTAAGCTTTAAGGTGTGCAAATATGATTTGCTAACATAAAGCTTAATTTTATTTAATTAAATTAAATTGGGAAAAATGACCAAATTACCCTCCTAGGACGGTTTTGGCTTTTTTTTTAAGTTATAAAATATTGTTTTCTCTTTCATTCATCCTCCATGGCCGAAATATTTCCTAAAAATGGCTCTCAACATGTTTGTTTGATGAAACAAGGAAAAAAGTGAAGAAAATCAAGAAAAAACTTAAGGAAACAAGGAGATTCAAAGGTAATCTTCAATATCCCTAAGCTTAGAAAGTTTATTTCTTGTTTTTTAATATCTAGAATTATTCTAGGGTTTTCTACTTTCTTATAAATTGGTGCTTTTTACTTTAGAGGATAGATTTGGAGGCTATATGCATGTGTAAAGAAAGTTTGAATGATATTATTGTAATATTAGTTCAATTTGATCATTTGATGATATGTTACCATTCTAGAGTGTTATGACCACTCTTGTAATGCCTAGAATTGTTCTTGGGTGCTTCATTGGTGGTGGCTTGGATTGGTGTTGTGATTAATGTGATTAATGTTGAGAAAGTTAGATTAAAGCATGAAAATTTGATATTTTTATTTTCTGGATCAGATCTAAAAAAAATATTTTTATGGTGATGAAAATTATGTCATATAAATGTATTGGATGTATTTTGGGTGTTGGAACAATTTTCGAAAACTGTTTCGGAGTTGAAATATGCGAAAACGGAGAAAAACGGCGTTACCGGGTGACTTTTGAACCAACCGGGTGATGGCTGCCCAAACAGTGAATTTGTCACTTTTCGGGCAGCCCATGAACTGCCCTAGTACTGTTGGGGATGACCTGGGCAGCCCCCATGTGTATTGGGTAGTCGGTTCGGTCAAAAACGCGTTTTATGCCATTTTACGGAAAAATATTTTCGTAAAAATTTCGCCATGTTTCTTAATTATTTATGTCAATATTTGATATCGAATAAATATGCTTAGGTGAAATATGAATAAATTATTCATATTTTATATTGAAATATTTATTCGGTAATTTAAAAAGTTTTAAAATTACGATTTCACTCGAACCGCAAGCTTCCGCTGCGCCCGTGCCAAAACCCCAACATAAAATGGTATCAGAGCAGGTCTGATCCTTCATCCATTACATTTGTCATGCTTGATATATGATATATAATCCCATCTTGATTTTTGCACATGCATGTAATTTAGATATTTATTGACTTTTCGGTTTTATGCTAACGGGAAATGTAACAGAAATTTAATGGTTAAATTAAGTTAAATTTTCTAAGGTAGAATTGAACTGTTTAGAAGTTGTTCTAGATTTAATTCTGCATTTGATGTAGAGTAATGCTTTCTTGAGGAATATCCCCGATTAAATAAGGCAGTAAAGTGACATGTATTGGATGCATGTTTCTTGGTCCGTCTTGTCAATACGGTTTATGGGTATCTTTCTATGGCTGCATCCGAGAAAGTGCCAAAGCAGTGAGGGTGTAGTTGATATAATTTTATTAATGCCAGATGTATATTTGATACTAGACAAATTCAAGTGAAAGTGGAAATCCTGAACGTGCCAAAGCTGTCAGGACTATATCGTAGCTTGAGTTTGTCATTGGCAAGTGAAGCCTTGATACACCTCCTTGTGAACGTGCCAAAGCTATCATAACGAGAAATGATCAAGACCAAAATCAGGAGTCACAATGAGTGTGATTGACAATGAGTTGTCTACCTAATGAATATACGTAGGCGAGATCGTGCCAAAGCTGTGAGTCAAAAAATATCATGGGGTCCACTTCTCACTATGGAATTCGATTTAATTATTGAATTCCTGTTTTCCGTTGGGGATTACGGTATTACGTAAAGTAGTGGAAGACACTGCTGGGTTAAAAAATCCATAACTAAAGCAGTGTGTAATATTATGGAAATTGTTGTTTTTGTTTTCCGTTATTCTATATTGTTAATAGAATTATACTTCTAATCCACTGCATGCATATTACTTGAATATGTTTTCTGACTTCACTTATGGTTGCATATTTCTAGAATAGGTTCTAGAATGTAAGTAGACTTGGATATTGTTAGATTTGTCAAAACCATCGGGAACTATTGTTCCTTTTTTCTTGAAAATCAAGATGGTTAATGACTTAGTTACTAAGTCATGATAAGTAATCTAAATAGATATATGTTTTAGGATATTATTGTCTAGAGAGAATAGTTTCTTGTGCGGTAAGAATTGACCTGAATTAGCTCATGTCTTGAGATTCTTGACTGGCATTAAGAAAACTCCATTAGGTATTTGTTTATCTTATAATGACGTTTCTTGGCTTTTGACTTTTAGAAATCACGTGTTTTACACAGTTTGCTAATCAATTATTTGCAATTGTTGTGAATAATTGAAGGCAAATTATAGAGCTTAAGAAATGTGATATGTATAGTTGTGTATAGAGAATATCGATTCATACAATACGACAAATGAAGTATTGGATACCAGATCTGTTGGGGTTGGTGCTCACAGCGCCAATTCCCGGTTGTATTTCTTTATGAATACTTCTGTAAAACATTATTATTTTGAATAATATATGCAGTTTCTATAATACAATGTATCTTTTAATATGGTAAAGACGTAATGACCTTAGAATGACTAGTCATGGTACAGTTGCAAAAGCGTCGCAACTGACATTGAGTTGTATCATGACGTTGTCATTCTCAGACAGTTCCTGGTCAAGGTTTACACTACTTGGTCAGTATAGTAAACCCGTTGAGACCGGTACATGTCGTATACTGGAATATATGATTCCAATGGTTTCTCAATGAACCATAAGTCTTGGAGACTAGTATAGAAGTGTATGTGTTTATAGCGGATAAACACTGAACGACTCACCGAAGATTCTTAATGGATGGTACACCAACGTCAATAAGAATCTTGTCGGGTTGAGTAGCACTTGTGATTCTTAGACTTGAGATGCCACTGTGGGCACATGAGACATCTTCTACACTTAGATGGCAGTAACGTCATCGATCTATTAAGATCAGACCTCTGCCTGTTCGTTGGGTGTAGATAGATCCTCAGGGTGTCCTGTGTGTATCAAGATAGGATCTATCAGTTCTGTGTAACAAAGCATAGGTAGTCCATATGATTAGCAATCAGATAAAATCCATGGGCCCGTGGTACAATTTAGAAGTAAGTTTTAAATGTTCTTTTTGAGGTTGCTAATAGAATAGTCGACTGGATAATCCCTATAGAGATTTGACATTTACATCTATATCTCTGGGATTTATCCGGATACATGTGACGGAGGAATTATACATTTGCCATGACCTCGACCTGTATGATTCAGCGAGTTTATCCATGATCGTCATAATTTACGGGTGGATAAATTATGGACACGAAATTGGATTTCGTGACGGATATGTCTGAATCTAGAGAGTCTCAATAATGAAATATACTCGTAGAGCACTAGGGCAATATTTATAAATAATATTGATTATTTATAAAGTCGTTTAAAGGTTAAACGCAAAATACATGTGTAGGGACCCGATAGTCATTTCCTTAATTTTTGTGTATTTGCATTTAATACTTGATTAATTCAAATACACATTAATTAATTTTCAAATTGAGATATTTTACTAATATCATAAATGAATATATGTATTTGATATTTAATGTAAATATTATACATATATTTAATATATTTGTATTTAATTAATTAATTATTTAATTGTTAAATGATTAAATTAATTAAAATATAAATATCTTAAGGTTTAGATATTTGTTTTAATGACTAAGTTGCCTTTGTTGACTAAGTTGAAATTATCATTAAAATGTAATGATCATTTTATCAACTTGGCAAAATGAAATTCAAATGAAATGAAATTAATATATCTTGTTTTTCCTTAGGCCAAATTCGGCCAAAGGAAAATTTGTGAGCAAGTATATATTGTTTCATTTATTTTAGGGTTTGAATAACCTAATACACTTTATCAAACTCCATTAAAACAAAGCAAAGAAGGTAGAGAGAAAAGAAAAAGAAAATCAAAGAAAAGCTTGGAATTTAGTAAGTATTTTCAACCTTCCATTATAGAGTAATTTGTTCCTCTTGTTGTGGGCTTCACTTGGTGATGTTCTTAAGTTTTTATATTCATTATTCTTTGTGTTTTTGATGGATGAAAGTTGGATGAAGGGGTTAAGCATGTATGAAGTTGGAAGATTGTTACTAGTGTAGTAATAAGCATTCTTTTATGGTTTTTAGAACCTTGTTGCTAATCTAGAGTTGTTGACCCACTCCTAAATGACCTAGATTTGATCTATAGTTATTTCATTGTGTTGAGACTTGATTTGGATGGAAGAAACATGATTGAAGTAATTGATTTAACCAATTTGGTCTAATTTGTCTAATTTGAAGAAATTGAAAAATTAGTGTTTAAGACCACTTCCAAATTTGGGGCTTTTCATTTATATGATGTATTTGGATGTGCATATGATGCATGTAAAATATTAGGTTGATTGGATTTTGCCTTGATGTGTTTTGAACATGGAAAGTGTAAAATGCACAATCCTCCCTTTAGTGAGGCTCTAGGCCTTATGGCCAAAAATTTGGGTTTTTGGTTGCAATTTGTGTTTTGACATTTGGGACATGTTAAATTCATATTAGTAATGATTTAAAATCATTCAAAATTATTTCGAACTATTTCGGACTAAAATAAACAAAGTACAAAGTATAAGGGCAATTTTGTAAATTCACATAAATTTGATTTATTGTGTTTTATCTCATAATTTGATTATTGGACAATAAAATAAATAAGTTTATTTTATTAATCCGAGAAAAAGTTTTGAAATCGGAAAATTGGATTTTCCACAGTTTCCGTTGCGTTACCGGATATCCGCAATAAAACCCCAACAAAATCTCCCGTCTAGTTATCTAAAATAATATTTAATGATTGTTTTGATATTTGATATCAAAACTTGTGACTATTGGATAGTTACTTGTTCTATATAAACAGTTGTTACATATTTTAATATGACTAGTAGTGTCACTGATAAGAAGATAAACATTAAGAAAAATATTTGGTTAACTGAATAACTTAGAACAGTGCTTTATGAGATTTTATCATATAAGCATTAGATGCTTATTCCGTATGGTAAATGATGGTCTGATATAAGATCACACCATAAATCCTTATCCATTTAATGAATATTGTATTCAGAATGTGATTAAATCTCATTTAACCAATGATCGTCATTGGACCACAGATTTATTAAACTAATACATTGGATGTATGTAGTTTAATGAATTATAAATTGCTTTGGATAGTTTTCTTTACTTCATAACTTAGTTGCGTGTTTCTAAAAGAATACATATTGAACGTCTTGAATGGTTCAAGAACTTTCAATATATGTATGATGAAACGCGAATAGAATATTTTGAATGGTTCAAAGATATTCGATTTGAAGTTTTGAAAACTATATCTTTAAAATTGATTGTGAGTCTTTGAATTGTTCAAGGATGTTTGATATGATCAAACATATGAATTTATGGCAATTAGTTCTAAAGTTATTTAATGAATGTGATTCTTACTCAATATTATTCTTCTATGATTCCATCGTGATGGAATTAGTTAGTGGGAGAAATTGAATTTTATATGATTTGATTCGTTTGATATTGAGTGTTACCAAATTAGTTTTCAATACTCTTGGGGATATGCTCCAGTAACACTAATTCATCTTTTTAATTAATGTTCTATAATTTCTACAGTTACGTATATGATATGTATAAGTAGAAAATTCAAATCTTAAAAGGTTTGAGATTTGAATCTTTCTTTTGTATAATAGTTATATAATTGAAAATACTTGCGCCTTGGAGTTACAAGTACAAGTTTATCATTTATTCTATTTAATAGAATATTGTATTTTATTTGATAGAATATATTTTCTACGACCTCGAGTAATAAAATAGTTTTATTACTTGATTTGTAACATTGGATGTTGACAGTTGTAGAAAAGACTTGACTTATTGAAGTCAAATGTAAGAGTGATAAATTAAAATGGAACTACTTAATTAATAAGATGAAATGACCCTACGATATCTTCCGTATAAGTTTAATAGGATGTCAGAATCATTTAAAAAAGTATTTGATACTTAATGGTTCTGTTGTTTTTTTATTGAAGAAAAATTATCATATAACTTATAGTGGGAGCGATATTTGATATCGATTTCGGAAGTTAGCATTAAACCATAGATTTAAGATTGTTCCTAGCTTACTACGATCAAGTTTGGAACTTGATTGATCTTTCGTTATGAATCGTTCATAAAATGTGCAAATTATTTGCGCAGCAAAAGAAAAGTGAGCTTGTTAAAGGTTTGACCTTTATAGTATGACAATGAGAAACGTTATACTCAGTGATCTATTGTAGATTTTGAGAAAACTTGTTTCTATTCGCACTTATTGAATAATTGAAGATTCGTTGGTTAATGTTGATATTAAACTATGTATTTTGGCTAAAGAATGCAAAATGGCGTTCTTGAGTAGTTTCTTCGAATAAGAGATTCATTGCGATTTCTTTATTTGAAGAATTCATTCTAGAATGGCTCTTGAGTTTGTATTCTGCTAAGATAGCAGTTTGGTATAATGGCTTAGAGAGCCTATTATAGACTCAACTGAGCTTTCCGAAAATCTGTGTCATTATAGAGCAGAATTTATAGCGGTTTCAGAAACTGCTAAAGAAGTTGTTTGGATTAGAAATTTTATCACAGAACTTGGTGTTGTGCCTAGTATTACGGATTCGATCCCATTGTACTGTGATAATAACGGAGCTATCGTGCAAACTAAAGAGCCAAGTGCGCATTCCAAGTCTAAACACGTGGAAAAGAAATATCGCGTAATTAGAGAGATAATTGAACAAAAAGATATAGTGGTCTTGAAGGTTCAAGGACAAGACAACATAGCAGACCCGCTTATAAAGGCCTTACCTTCTAAGTTATTCGATAAACATGTGGAGGAGATGGGACTGCGGTACCATCCAGATTGGCACTAAGCAAGTGGGAGTTTGATGGAGTTGGTGCTTGGAGTGTCAATCTGATTTGTATATTTTATTATTTATTAATAAAAGAACTACATTTGTCATTTCATACCTCATTAATGGTATTGTCATTTTGCTATTAGATTGATGTATAGATATGCTAAGAATGACATCGACCTTAGAATAGTTTTGACACTAGGTGTAAACTATTCTTAAAGTAAATATTCTTAGTCATTGGTTTTGGAATACGGTCGAATTCCTATAACCTAGAAGACTAGCACATGTCGTATATTGGAATTGGAGTTCCAATGGTTTAACCTGATGTACCATGAGTTTTGAAAAACTCGTATAGACATGTGGGTATTCGTTGAAGCGAATATTGAATAACTCATAGGTGATTTCTAATAGTTGGAAGTACACACCACCATCAATAGGAATCTCATCAAGTCGAGTAACATATGTAATCTTTAGACTATATGATAGCATTGATTTTATGTGAGATCCTCCACACTTTGATGCCATATATGACAGAAACCTTTCATGGTCTTGTCTCTAGATGTTCGTTGGGTGTGGACCGATGCACTCAGTAATCAAGTGCAAAGCAAGATAGGTCTGTCGGCTCGTATGTTTACCATAAGGGGTTTATGTATCCATGTGAGTAAAGTCAAGATTCTTAAAGCTTTGGCCAAAGTCGATCACCTAGGGTGGATCACATCAGTTATGAAGAATCGTGGACATGTCGACATGAAATGTGCGCCTCGGAAACTTGACGGTATATTCTATGTTTCCTAAGCACAACTCGGATAGCCTACGACGGAGGGATTGTTAAACATATGTGATAACCTCGATTTGTATAGTTCGGAAAGGTCATTCGTGTTTTTCGCGAATTCGGAGGTGGCCGAATTGCGTACATATTACCTAGGCTTATATGACAAACATGTCTGAACTTAGAGAGTCCCAATATTAAGTGTATTCATTAAGCACTTGGGTAGCTGATTAATTTTGATAAAAAATAATATTCGATATTATAATTATCAACCAAGATAATCAAGTGTTATTAGATAACATTGATTATTTACTTTGACCTATTTGGATTAATTCAAAATTACACAAATGGCTTAATTATAAATTCATAAATATCTCTACCATTTGAGGATATTTTTGTAATTCCAAATTTGTATTAATAGGTGTAAATCTATATGTCTTGATTTAATTGGATTAAATTAAAGTGGTAGACATTGAACTAATCCATTAAGTAAATATTATCTTGATTTAATTTATTTAAATCAAAGTGGTAGATAATGGGATTAGTCACACCTAATTATGAATATTTAGATGAATTTAATTAAGCAGACCTAATATTTGATAAGACATTTATTGATTAAAAATTGCCTAAGTTTTGCTATAAATAGCAAGCTTTAGGAATGTTTTAATTAAGCTTAAGCAAGGTAAAAATTTGTGAAAGCTATACACAAATATTTCTTAGAGAAAATTAGTCTAAGTTAGAGAAGTGTTTAGAGAAGCTTGTGAAGTCTCTATAACATTTCATCTAGGAGAAATCAAGATTGGATCTTGAAGTGAAGCTTGCTAGCATTGGAATCAAGGTTGGATCTTGTAGAAAAGCTTGCAACACTTTGGAAGTTCTCCCACCATTTCAACAAAGAGAAGGAAATTGGATCTTTGCTTCAAGCTTGCTAGGTAAGTTTGAAATTCTCTTAAGTTATGAAATATGTATTGGATGCATGATCACATAACCTAATGTTGAAATAAGGCTAATAAATTATGTTAGGATACTTTAGAAGTATAAACACAACATACTTGTAATTAGGTCAAATATATTCATGTTGGACATGGAACATTAATAAGAGTTTAGAACTCAAGAGTAAAAGCTTAGAGCTAAGGCTACCATTCTAGAATGACTTTCTTTCGTTTTCGCTATCATCATCATATGGTTATTTGCACATGTTAAAAATATTAAGCTTCAACGTCATATTGCCAAAAGATAAATTCATGATTCCAATCCTGCAATTAATTAAAGCGTTAGCTGTTGCTAAAAATGGGCGACCAAGTATTACAAGAATCGACTTATAACTGTCTGCTACATGTGGTGTTTCCAAGATAATAAAATCCACAAGATATATGAATTTATCGACTTGTAATAACACGTCTTCCAAAATTCATTTCGATACCTTGACTGATCTATCGACAAGTAAAAGAGTAGTTGATGTTGGTTTTAACTCGCCAGTATTAAGTTGTTGACAAACCGAAAATGGAAGCAAATTGACACTGGCTCTAAGATCAAGCAAAACATGTTCAATTTTTTATTTCTAATAATACAAGAAATAGTTAGACAATCAGGGTCCTTGTATTTCAATGCATTATTGGTTGAGAGAATAGAACTTACCTGTTCAGCTAGAAAAACTTTCTTTCTTACCTGATGTTTTCTTCTAACGGTGCACAAGTCTTTTAGAAATTTGGCATAAGATAGTATCTGTTGGATGACATCTAACAAAAGAATATTGACCTTTACCTGTTTGAATATTTCATATATCTCTAGGGAATGGTTCAATTTCTTTATTTTAATGGTTGAGGAAATGGAGGTGCATGAGAGAAATTGTTATCATCAACGACGGGTAATGGTTCATCAACCCCTTCCTTAACCTCTGAATCTGATTTATTTTTAACTTCACGAGGTTCACGAATAGGTCTGTGGATGACCTTACCACTGCGAAGAGTAATAACAGATTTGACATGGTCTATATGTTGACTTCCAGAACTACCCTTGTGAGGATTTTGATGACTCTTGGGGTTTGGCTGTGGTTGTGCAGGAAACTTTCCTTTCTCATTAATGGTCAAAACAGATATAATTTTGGAGAAAGTATCTTTCTGATCAATCAATGTTTGCACATTTTGGTTATTGATGGCTTCTTGTTTCTCAATGAATGCATGCAAGGTATCCTCAAGGGTTTTCCTAGGTGGTGGGACATATGGTGCGTAACTCTGGGAATTTTGGAAATTCTGGTGTATCTGGGGAGGTTATTGCGACGGTTGTGCTTGGTTATTATTCCTCCAATTGAAGTTGGTATGGTTTCTCCAACAAGAATTGTAGGTTTGGGAGTATGGATTTGGATTTGGTATATTGAAGGTGTTTATGGAACTGACTTGATCATGAGATTGGGCAAACTTGTAAGACATTTTCATTTGAATTACAGATTTGACAGGTGACTTCTTGAACAAACTTGACATGATCACTATTCCTCAATTATAATGCCTTAATTTTTTTAGCTATAGATGCATATTTAGCAGAAAAGTCATGGTCTTCTCTAAGGTTAACATGTTGGGACAGTTGTAGAACCCATAGGGTCGGATCGGTGCCCGTACAGTGGAAATGGGTCTAACCCGCGGATATCAAGCATGGGTGTAATTTTAAATTATTTAATGAAATCTTATATTCCATTACGAGTGTAGAGAAAAAAACCGGGGGCTAAATCAGAGTCCGGATACTCAAGAACGAGCAAAAATAAAATTGCCACGCGCGCACTGTGCGCGCAATCAGGTCTTCACATTTTTTTCTTTTCATTTCATTCCTTCAGCTCACTGGAAAATGAGCTGAAGGAATTATGGTCTTTTATCCTAATTTTTTCCGGTCTTCCCTAAACACTTTAAAAACACCCAAAATTAATCAACACATGTTATAGAATAAAATTCAAGTTTTTCAAAAATATCAAATATTTTTACAAAAACATAAATTTATTCTAAATACGCATTTGCGTAAATTTTGAATCCAATACACAAACCAAATTAGAATCCCAATAAGAAATGTCTCGTGAACAATTCTATGTCACCCAAAGGTGGTCAAGTGTTCTAGAATTGTAGTCATAACTCTAAGCTTTAATTTAGAGTTTCAAACTCTAATTTTATGTTTATGTCTAACATAAATATTTTGACCTAATAACAAGCATATTGTGTTTATACTTCTACAATATCCTAACACAATTGATTAGCCTTATTTCAACATTAAGCTATGTGTTCATGCATCCAATACACAAAAGAACATAGCTTAGGAGAAGATCAAATATTACCTTAGTAAGCTTGATGCAAGATCCAATCTACTTCTCCTTTGTTGAAATGGTTGGAGAACCTCCAAGGTGTGCAAGCTTGACTTCAAGATCCAACCTTAATTTTCAATGCTAGCAAGCTTCACTTCAAGATCCAATCTTAATTTATCCTAGATGAAATATTGTAGAGACCTCACAAGCTTATCTAAACACTTCTCTAACTTAGACTAATTTTTCTAAGAATTTACTTGTATTTTTTTTTTTTACTTGTAATTAAAACCTTCTTAAAGTTTGCTATTTATAGCAAAATTTAGGCAATTTTTAACTAATAAAAATTGTAATCAACTTTTAAGTGGGCTTAATCTAGTTTGTCCAAATATGTATAATTAGGTGTGACTAATCTTCATTGTCTCCCACTTTAATTTAATCCAATTAAATCAAGCCAAGGTTTAGGAAATAGATTAGTTAAATGTTTGCTACATTGATTTAATCCAATTAAATCAAGCCAAACCCACCTATTATTACATACTTATAATTACCATAATATCCTCAAATAGTAGTGATAATTATGATTTTACAATTAAACCCTTGTGTAAGTATTGAATTAATCCAATTAATCCAATTAGGTCAAAGTAAATAATAAATATTATCCAATAACATTTGATTATCTCAGTTGATAATTATGTTGGGGTTGGTGCTCAGAGCGCCAATTCCCGGTTGTATTTCTGTTAAATACTTCTGTAAAACATTATTATTATGAATAATATATGCAGTTTCTATAATATAATCTATATTTCTAAATGGTAAAGACGTAATGACCCGAGAATGATTAGTCATGATACAGTTGCAAAAGCGTCGCAACGGACATTGAGTAGTATCATGACGTTGTCATTCTCAGACAGTTCCTGGTCAAGGTTTACACTACTTGGTCAGTATAGTAAACCCGTTGAGACCGGTACATGTCGTATACTGGAATATATGATTCCAATGGTTTCTCAATGAACCATTAGTCTTGGAGACTAGTATAGACGTGTAGGTGTTTATAGCGGATAAACACTGAACGACTCACCGAAGATTCTTAATGGATGGTACACCAGCGTCAATAAGAATCTTCTTGGGTTGAGTAGCACTTGTGATTCTTAGACTTGAGATGCCATTGTGGGCGCATGAGACATCTTCTACACTTAGACGGCAGTCACGTCACCGATCTATTAAGATCAGACCTCCGCCTGTTCGTTGGGTGTAGATAGATCCTCAGGGTGTCCTATGTGTATCAAGATAGGATCCGTCAGTTCTGTGTACCAGAGCATAGGTAGTCCATATGATTAGCAATCAGATAAAACCATGGGCCCGTGGTAAAGTTTAGAAGCTAGTTCTAAACATTCTTTTGAGATTGCTAATAGAATAGTCGACTGGATAATCCCGATAGAGATTTGACGTTTACATCTATATCTCTGGGATTTATCCGGATACCTGTGACGGAGGAATTATACATTTGCGATGACCTCGACCTGTATGGTTCAGCGAGATTATCCGTGATCGTCATAATCTACGGGTGGATAGATTATGGACACGAAATTTGATTTCGTGACGGATATACCTGAACCTAGAGAGTCTCAATAATGAAACATACTCGTTGAGCACTAGAGCAACATAAATAAATAATATTGATTATTTATAAAGTCGTTTAATAGTTAAACGCAAGATACATGCTAAAGAGACTAGATAGTCATTTCCTTAATTATTGTGTATTTACATTTAATACTTGATTAATTTAAATACACATTAATTAATAGTCAAAATGAGTTATTTGACTTATTTCCTAAATGAATATATGTTTTTAATATTTAATGTAAATATTATACATATATTTAATATATTTGTATTTGATTAATTAATTAATTATTTAATTGTTAAATGATTAAATTAATTAAAATATAAATATCTTATGTTAGGATATTTAAAGTAAATGACATTAGTTGCATTTGTTGACCAAAATAAATATCTAATAAAGTTGTTTATAAGATATTTGTCCAAGTTGACCAAATGAATTTTGAAATGAAATTGAAATTAATTTCCTTGTTTTTGCCTTAGTCATTTTCGGCCAAAGGCCAAATGAAACAAGTATAAATTGATTTTCATTTCATGATACACTTAACCTAATACACTTTATACAAACACAAACAAACTCCATTGAAGAAACTTTGAAAGCTTGAGAGAAGAAAGACTTATCAAAGAAAAAGCTTGGAATTTAGTAAGTTTTTCAAACTTACTATTAGAGAGGAATATGTTCCTTAGGTTCTAGGCTTCAACATATGTTGTTCTTAGATAATTTCTTTCTTTATTTCTTTGTGTTTTTGTTGATGGAAGTTTGAATGAAGTGTTGAGCATGTATGGTGAAGAAAGAATGTAACTAGTGTAGTTATATGTATTCTTTTAAGGTTTTGGAAACCATGTTGCTAT
The DNA here is from genome assembly GCA_019454045.1 of Zanthoxylum bungeanum. Taxonomy (NCBI): domain Eukaryota; kingdom Viridiplantae; phylum Streptophyta; class Magnoliopsida; order Sapindales; family Rutaceae; genus Zanthoxylum; species Zanthoxylum bungeanum. The sequence goes on along the minus strand of SKCR01030714.1, from coordinate 89,156 downwards.
TCTAGAGTTGTTGACCCACTCTTAAATGACCTAGATTTGATCTTGAGTTGTTTCATTGTGTTGAGACTTGAATTGGATGAAAGATTGATGATTGAAACATTTGATTTAATGTAATTGGCCTAATTTGTCCAATTTGAGGAAATTGAAAAATTAGGGTTTATGACTAACTCCAAATTTGGGGGTTTTCATATATGTTGTGTATTTGTGTGTGTATATGATGCATATAAAGTTTCATGTTGATTGGATATCATTTGGATGTGTCTTGAAGCATGAAAGTGCAAAATGCACAAATTGGCACCAAATGGTGCATTCGGCCTTATGAACAAATTTTGGGGATTTTGTTGCTTTTGGTGTTTTGATGTTTTGAACATCATAAGTTCATCTTAGAAATGATTTAGAATCATTCAAAATTGATTGGATCAATTTCGGACTAAAACGGACAAAAAACCAAAGCAAGGGTATTTCGGTAAATTCACCTAAAATGTTTTATTGAATTTATTTTCATAATTTGATTATTGGAACGTTAAATAAATATGTTTATTTAATTAATCCGAGAAAAATTTTTGAAATCTGAAAATCGGATTTTCACCGCTTCCGCTGCGTTACCGGACTCACCCCCTAAATAACCCCTACAAATTATAATATATAATATTATCTTTTATCAAAATTAATCGGCTACCCAAGTGCTCAACGAGTACACTTCATATTAGGACTCTCTAAGTTCAGACAAGTTCGTCATATAAGCCTAGCTAATATGTATGCAATTCGGCCACCTCCGAATTCGCGAAGAAAACGAACGACCTTTCTGAACTATACAAGTCGAGGTCATCAGATATGTTTAATAATCCCTCCGACGTAGGCCATGCAAGTTGTGCTTAGGAAATAAAGAATATACCGTCAAGTTTCTGAGACGCACATCTCATGTCGACATTGTTGGGGTCAAATCAGAGGTGGCGCAGCGGAAGGAGAGCGGTTCGGGCAAAATCGTAGTTTTAAATTTTTTTAAACTTATGTATAAATTATTCAATATCAAATATTAATAATTCATTCATATTTCACCTAAACATATTTATTCGATATCAAATAACGACGTAAATAATATAGAAACACCGCGAAACTTTTACGAAAACCTTTTTCCGCAAAATAGCATAAAACGCGTTTCCGACCGAACCGACCGACCAATGCTCATGGGGAATGCCCAAGTCAGCCTCTAAAACATTTGGACAGTATGTAGACTGCCTGAACAGTGACCAGTTCGCTGTTTGGGTTGCCGTTACCCGGTAACTCCGTTATTCACTGTTTTCACGTATTTTCACTCCGAAATAATTTCCGATAAATATTTTTCTTGGGCAATTAAAATAAACTAATTTATTCCTATTACTAAATAAATAAAAACTGAATTTTTATCAGAAAAATCAGATTTATCATTAATTGCAATAAGACCTCAAAAGTTTGTAATTTAATCATTTTAGTTTTTAAATATGTCAATTACATATTTAATTGATTCCAAATCAATCCCAAAATAATTTTTAAACTTTTTCAGATTTGCGCAAACTGCCCAGTAATTTTCCAGAATTACGAAAACAGCCCAGAACTTTTATTAATTGCAATTTGGCCCAATTTGTTCAAAACACATCAAGATCAAATCCAATCAATCCCAAATTTGACACACATCAAATATACATCAAATTATAAAATATATACGAAAAGCCCCAAAATTTGAATGGGTTAAGAACCCTAATTTCATAAATTACTCAAATTGGACAATTTACATTAAATTGACAAAATTCAACACTTTAATCATTCAATTACCACACCAATCAAGTCTCACCATCATGAAATTAATCAAGAACAATTCTAGGTTAATTATGAATGACTAATTAACTCTAGAATTGCAACTTTAATTTCTAATTAATTATTTAAGCTTAATTACACTAATAAGCTCATAAATTAATCATACATGCATAACATCATCAAACAAGCTTCCAACAAATTTAATTACAAACTTAAAGAGTAGAGAAACAAACTTAACAACACAATTTGAAGTTAAGAATAATAGAAACATTTTCTATGTAGAAGAAAGTGTAAGAAACTTACAAAAATTCCAAAATTTTGGCTTTGTTCTTGCTTTCTTTCTTCAATTTTCTCTCAACTCTCTTTGTAATAATTTTGTTGAAGTTGTCTTAGTGTTGTTGTTGAAAACAAAACAATTTTTGTTCACCAAAAACACCATGGCCGATTATTACACTAAATAAAAGTAACAATTACTTTAAATTTTTTTTTTGTAACAATTCTATTAGTCCACATTTTGATTTAATAAAGTAACTTTTATCTTTAATAAAGTGATCAAACAAATGGACCAATGGAATCATGCCATTATAAAGCATAAATCATTACTTTAATATATTTGATATGTTAATTAATTAATTATTTAACAATTAAATAATTAAATAATAAAGATAAATATCTCAAATATATGTATTATATTTACATTAAATATCTCAAATACATATATTAATGATATATGTAAAATATCACAATTTGATATTTAATTAATGTGTATTTAATAATATCAAATATTAAATACAAATACACATTAATTCGGGAATGACCATTAGGTCCTGATTGCATGTATTTTTCGTTTAACCATTAAACGAGTTATAAATAATCAGTATTATTCATAATAGTTGCCCTAGTGCTCTACGAGTATATTTCATTAGTGAGACTCTCTAGATTCAGGCATATCCGTCACGAAATCTAATTTCGTGTCCATAATTCACCAACCCGTAAATTATGACGACCACAGATAAACTCGCTGAATCATACAGGTCGAGGTCACTGCATATGTATAATCCCTCTGTCACAGGTATCTTGATTATTCCAGAGATATAGATATAAACGTCAAATCTCTATAGGAATAATCTCGTCGACATATCAATTAGCAATCTCTAAATAACATTCAGAACTCTCTTCCAAAGTGTAATATGGCCATAAATTTAACAGATTGCTAATCAAAAATGGACTACATATGATCTGTACACATAACTGACGGATCCTTTCTTGATACACACATGATATCATGAGCATGAGTCCAAACCCAACGAACAGACGGAGGTCTGATCTAAATAGATCGGTGACATGATTGCCATCTAAGTGTGGAGGATAACTCATATATCCATAGTGGTATCTCAAGTCAAAGAATCACTATGCTACTCAACCCGAGAAGATTCCTATTGACGTTGATGTACCATCTATTAGGAAATCTTCAATGAGTCGTTCAGTGTTTATCAAATAAACAGCTACACGTCTATACGAGTCTCACAAGACTCATGGTTCATTGGGATAAACCATTGGAACAAGTCCGATATACGACATGTACTGGTCTCAACGAATTTTACTAACCGACCCGTGTCAGTAAATCTTGACCAGGAACTTAATTTAAGGATATAAAACTTATAGTGACACTTCCCAATGTCAATTACAAGCTATGTTGTAACTGTGCACTACGTTGTAAATCCTGAGGTCTTTGTCTAATATATATACATATCACTAAATCAGATTTAGTTTCAATCTAATCAATCTAATCAAAATTAGATCGAATACGTATATAAAAGACAAGAGGTGCTACCATTTAAATTAGTAATATTATGGAAAAAGGTATTGCGCGTATTCATGAATCGGACATAAATACGATCTGGATTGGCGCTCTGAGCACCAACCCTAACAATTTCTCCCACTTGCTCTAATGCCAATCCATGGTATCATATACACATCCTAATGTGTATCGCATACTCATGGCCCTCAAGAACTCACCTAGCGCTCAAGAGGTAAGTAACAACAAGTAAGTCCGCTATGACATATTGAGTTTGTCCAATAAACACAATCATTTTCTTTAGCAAGCAACATTCATATTTTTGTAGAAACTAAGTTCTACATCAATATGAATTAGATGCCATATCAACTTTGTGCTTCATCTACTAAGTTTTCTATGTATTTATGGATCAAATCCAAAATACTATGTAGACAACCGCAAACACAATACTAATAACAAACTTCTAATCTACGAGGTCACTATGTAACTTCATAAGTCACAACTGATTATACTCATATAGAATCATCCGTGACACTCTCACTGCATTTTTTTCTGACTCTTTATGACGTAGACTGTTTAACGTCATAATTAGACTCAAAACTAATCTAACCATAATGGTTGCGGATTTATTCTCCATTAATTAGAAACTCGTTCTTAATATCTCAAAGATAATAAAGAACATGTTTCAAGAAACATCTTATGGTCTAGAGGATATCAAAATAACTCGTAACAATTACGATTAAATTGATATCTCTAATCGCACTCAATATAGTATTAATTATGTCATCATCAATGATGCATAAGATTGATTAGACATTCTAATCAATATCTCTTTCGAAAAAAGGAATCATCATTTACGAAAGATGAATAATATACATAAGACATACTAACTGTCAAACAGTTAAACTAACTGTCATACAGATAGTCTTGTTGCGTCCTTATTAGATCATATCTAATGTACGACAAATGAGAGTATCTCAAAAGTCTCTTAGTTATATCATATATAAAACTTTATATCAAATGTAACAGAGACAATCCACTTCTTTTACGGAGAAAAAAAATACTCAGGTAAACATCTTACCTCATAACATCTCATTATTATCTTAATAATGATAAGTCATTATGACGTAAAATACTAGAAAGAAATTTGTACGCTCCCACTAACCCTTCAATCCCATATGTATTCTCTATGCTTTGATAAAATCAGACAATCTGACTAATATCAAAATTAGAAAACACAAATTTCCAGAAAGCTCATCCGAGTCTACAATAGGTTCTATAAGCTAATATACTAAATTGTAATCTTAGCATAATACAAACTCCAGGGCCATTCCAAAATGAACTCTTCAAACTAAGAGATCACAATGGATCTCTTATCTTAAGAAACCATTTAGAAATGCCACTTTGTATTCTTTAGCTAAAATGTACAATTTAATATCATCATTAATCAACAGATCTTAAATTTTTCAATCAGTGCGACTAGAGACAAGTTTCCTCAAAATCTACAATAGATTATTGAGTATAACTTTTCTCACTGTCATAATTAAAGGTCAAACCTTTAATAAGCTCATTGTGCTTTTGCTGCGTAAACCATTTGCCACATTTATGAACGATTCATAATAAAAGCTCAATCAAGTTCCAAACTTGATCGTAGTAAGCTATTAACAATCTTAGATCTATGGTCTAATGCTAAATTCCGGAATCGATATCATATATCGATTGCCCACTATAAGTTATATGGATAATTTTCTTCGATAAGAAAACAACAGAACCATTAAGTATCAAATACTTTGTGAATGATTCTGACATCCTATATCACTTATATGGAAGTAATAAAAGGGTACTTTCATCTTATTAATTATGTAGTTCCATTTATAGTTTATCACCGTATTTGACTTCAATAAGTCAAGTCTTTTCTACAATAGTCAACATCCAATGTTACGCACTAAGTAATAAATAATTTTATTACTCGAGATAGTAGAAAAAGATATTTTATTAAATATAATACAATATTCTATAAATAAAATAAATGATAAATTATTCATACCTCTGAGGCGCAAGTAATATCAATTATATAAACAATTATACAAAAGATAGATTCAAATCTCAAACATTTCAATATTCGAATTTTCTACTTATACATATCATATACGTAACTATAGAAACTAATAGAACATTAATTAAAATGATGAATTAGTGTTACGGAGCATATCCCCAAGAGTATTGAAACTAATTCGGTAACATTCAATATCAAACAAATCAAATCGTATAAGATTCGATTTCTTCCACTAACAAATCCATCAATATGGAATAGTGGAAGATAATATTGATGTAAGAATTATATTCTCGAATAACCTTAGAAAAATTCCATAAATTCATATGTTTGATCATATCAAATCTCTTTGAACAATTCAAGACTCTGATGAATTTTAAAGATATAATTTTCAACACTTCAGATCGAATATCTTTGAACAAGTCAAAATATTCTATCGTGTTTCATCAGAAACATGTAACTAAGTCACGCCAGTTCATTGACTAAGTTACAAAGTAAAGAAAACTACCTTAAGCAATTTACAATTCATTAAATGACATACATCCAATGTATCAGTTTAATAAATTTTCTGGTCCAATGACAGTCATTGGTTAAATGAGATTTAGTCACCTTCCCGAATACAATATTCGTTAAATGGATAAGGATATATGAAGTGATCTCATATTAGACCATCCTTTCCATATGGAATAAGCATCCAATACTTAAGTGATAAAATCTCATAAAATAATGTTCTAAGTTATTTACATAACCGAATATTTTTCTTAATGTTTATCTATTCGTTAATGACACTACTAGTCATTTTAAAATATGTAACAACTGTTTACAAAGATTCAGTAACTATCAAATAGTCGCAAGTTCTGATATCAAATATCGAAACAATCCTTCAACTATATTTTAAATAACTAGACGGGAGATCTGATATCCAATATCTACAGTTGTCGTATTATGAAAATCAGTATTTTCTATACACAACTATACACATCTTCTTTCTTTAGCTTTAATATTTACTTTCAAATTATTTTCAATATTTATAAATAATCGAAAAACAAATAGTGTCTGACACGTGACCTCTGAATGTCACTAAAGCAAAAAATCGTCATTATTAGATAAACATATACCTAATGAGGTTTTCTTAATGCCAGTGAAGAATCTCGAGACTTGAACCAGTTCATGTCAATCTTTACTGCATAAGAAACTATTATGTCTAAAAGGATTATATCAATATCTATTCTAATCTAGAACCTATTCTAGAAATCTGCAACCATAATTGAAGTCATAAAACATATATATAATATGCATGCAGTGGATAAAAGTTTAATTCTATCAAACAAATAGAATAAGGAATAACATGAGCGACAATTTACATAATATTACACACCACTTAAGCTAAGGATTTTTAACTTAGCAGTGCCTCCCACTACTTTACGTAATACCGTAATCCCCACGGAAACGAGAATTCAATAATTAAATTGAATTCCATAATGGGAAGTGGACACCATGAATATATTTCGACTCACAGCTTTGGCACGTTCTCGCCTACGTATATTCATTAGGTAGACAACTTATTGTCAATCACACTCACTGTGACTCCTAGGTTCGGTCCTGATCGTTTCTCGTTATGACAGCTTTAGCACATTCACAAAGAGGCGTATCAAGGTTAAACTTGTCAATGACAAACTCAAGCTACCGATGTAGTCCTGACAGCTTTGGCATGTTCAGGATTTCCATTTTCACTTGAATTTGTCTCTTATCATATAAGTTCTACTGGCGCAAATGAACTACCTTCAACTATAATGCACAGCTTTGGCACGTTACAACCATAGCATCATGAAAACATTTACATCCGTATTGACAAGGCGGATGAAGAAACAAGTATTCCTAATATTAGTCACTTTCTTAAAACCTTATTTAAATCGGGGATTTTCCAACAAAAGATGCTTTAACTTTATTTAATCAAATTAAATAAACACATGCATGTATTTAGTAATGATTAAACTAAACATTGAATTTTAAAGGGCTATTCATATCGGGCGTCCAGGATCAGACTTGCTCTGATACCATTTTGTTGGGGTCAAATCAGAGGTGGCGAGCGGAAAGAGTGCGGTCGGGCAAAATCGTAGTTTAAAATTTTTAAACTTATGAATAAATTATTCAATATAAAATATTAATAATTCATTCATATTTCACCTAAACATTTATTCGATATCAAATAACGACATAAATAATATAGAAACACCGCGAAACTTTTACGAAAATGTTTTTCCGCAAAAAAGCATAAAACGCGTTTCCGGCCGAACCGACCGACCAATGCTAATGGGGACTGCCCAAGTCAGCCCCTAAAATATTTGGACAGTACGTAGACTTCCTCAACAGTGACCAGTTCGCTGTTTGGGCTGCCGTTACCCGGTAACTCCGTTATTCACCGTTTTCACGTAATTTCCGATAAATATTTTTCTTGGGCAATTAAAATAAACTAATTTATTCTAATTACTAAATAAATAAAAACTGAATTTTTATCAGAAAATTCAGATTTATCATTAATTGCAATAAGACCTCAAAGTTTGCAATTTAATCATTTTAGTTTTTAAATATGTCAATACATATTTAATTGATTCCAAATCAATCCCAAAATATTTTTACAATTTTGCAACAAACAGAAAATTTTTCAGATTGCGCAAACTGCCCAGTAATTTTCCAGAATTACGAAAACAGCCGAAAACTTTTATTAATTGCAATTTGGCCCAATTTGTTCAAAACACATCAAGATCAAATCCAATCAATCCCAAATTTGACACACATCAAATATACATCAAATTATAACATATATATGAAAAGCCCCAAAATTGGAGTGGGTTAAGAACCCTAATTTATAAATTACTCAAATTGGACAATTTACATTAAATTGACAAAATTCAACACTTTAATCATTCAACTACCACACCAATCAAGTCTCACCATCATGAAATTAATCAAGAACAATTCTAGGTTAATTATAAATGGCTAATTAACTCTAGAATGGCAACTTTAATTTCTAATTAATTTATTTAAGCTTAATTACACTAAAGCTCATAAATTAATCATATATGCATAACATCCTCAAACAAGCTTCCAAAAATTTAATTACAAACTTAAAGAGTAGAGAAACAAACTTAACAACACAATTTGAAGTTAAGAATAATAGAAACATTTCTATGTAGAAGAAAGTGTAAGAAACTTACAAAAATTCCAAAATTTTTGCTTTGTTCTTGCTTTTTTTCTTCAATTTTCTCTCAACTTCTTTGTAATAATTTGTTGAAGTTGTCTTAGTGTTGTGGTTGAAAACAAAATAATTTTTGTCACCAAAAACACCATGGCCGATTATTACACTAAATAAAAGTAACAATTACTTTAATTTTTTTTTTTGTAACAATCTATTAGTCCACATTTTGATTTAATAAAGTAACTTTTATCTTTAATAAAGTGATCAAACAAATGGACCAATGGAATCATGCCATTATAAAGCATAAATCATTACTTTAAATATTTGATATGTTAATTAATTAATTATTTAACAATTAAATAATTAAATAATAAGATAAATATCTCAAATATATGTATTATATTTACATAAATATCTCAAATACATATATTAATGATATATGTAAAATATCACAATTGATATTTAATTAATGTGTATTTAATAATATCAAATATTAAATACAAATACACATTAATTCGGAATGACCGTTAGGTCCTGATTGCATGTATTTTTCGTTTAACCATTAAACGAGTTATAAATAATCAGTATTATTCATAATAGTTGCCCTAGTGCTCTACGAGTATATTTCATTAGTGAGACTCTCTAGATTCAGGCATAACCGTCACGACATCTAATTTCGTGTCCATAATTCACCCACCCGTAAATTATGACGACCACGGATAAATTCGCTGAATCATACAGGTCGAGGTCACTGCATACGTATAATCCCTCCGTCACAGGTATCATGATTATTCCAGAGATATAGATATAAACGTCAAATCTCTATAGGAATAATCTCGTCGACGTATCAATTAGCAATCTCTAAATAACATTCGGAACTCTCTTCCAAAATGTACTATGGCCATAGATTTAACAGATTGCTAATCACAAATGGACTACATATGATCTGTACACATAACTGACGGATCCTTTCTTGATACACACAGGATATCATGAGCATGAGTTCACACCTAACGAACAGGCAGAGGTCTGATCTAAATAGATCGGTGACATGACTGTCATCTAAGTGTGGAGGATAACTCATATATCCACAGTGGTATCTCAAGTCAAAAATCACTATGCTACTCAACCCAAGAAGATTCCTATTGACGTTGGTGTACCATCTATTAGGAAATCTTCAGTGAGTCGTTCAGTGTTTATCAAATAAACCTTACACGTCTATACGAGTCTCAAAAGACTCATGGTTCATTGGGATAAACCATTGGAACAAGTCCGATATACGACATATACTGGTCTCAGCGGATTTTACTAACCGACTCGTGTCAGTAAATCTTGACCAGGAACTTAATTTAAGGATATACAACTTATAGTGACACTTCCCAATGTCAATTACAAGCTATGTTGTAACTGTGCACTACGTTGTAAATCCTGAGGTCTTTGTCTAATATATATACATATCACTAAATCAGATTTAGTTTCAATCTAATCAATCTAATCAAAATTAGATCGAATACGTATATAAAAGACAAGTGGTACTACCATTTAAATTAGTAATATTATGGAAAAAGGTATTGCTCGTATTCATGAATCAGACATAAATACGATCCGGATTGGCGCTCTGAGCACCAACCCTAACAGACATGTCCACGATTCTTCATAACTGATGCGATCCACCCTAGGTGATCGACTTTGGCCAAAGATTTAAGAATCGTGACTTTACTCACATGGATACATAAACCACTTATGGTACATATATAGGCCGACAGATCCTATATATCTTGTTTCACACTTGATTACTGAGTGCATCAGTCCATACCCAACGAACATCTAGAGGCCATACCATGAAAGGTTTCTGATATACATGGTATTTAAGTGTGGAAAATCTCACATAAAATCAATGTTATCCTATATTCAAAGGATTACATATGTTACTCGACTCGATGAGATTCATATTGATGGTGGTATGTACTTCTAACTATTAGGAATCACTTATGAGTCATTCAGTGTTCGCTTCAACGAATACCCACATGTCTATACGAGTTTCCAAAACTCATGGTACATCGGGTTAAACCATTGGAACTCCAATTCTAATATATGACATGTGCTAGTGTTCTAGGTTATAGGAATTTGAACGTATTCCAAACCAACGACTAGGAATATTTACTTTAAGAATAGTTTACACTAATGTCAAGACAATTCTAAGGTCGATGTCATTCTTAGCATATCTATACATCAATCTAATACGTATAATGACAATACCATTAATAAGGTATGAAATGAAAAATGTATTATTTTATTAATAAATAATAAATGTACAATTCGGATTGGCACTCCAAGCACCAACTCCATAAAAACATATCTCTACCAGATAGTTCTAGTTTTACAGACGACTCATAAGTGCCAACTGTATCTTATTGTTGTGCATTCTCTGTTATGTGTTCTAGGTAATCTAGTACATCTGGGATTTTTGTCCCTAAACTCACCATTACACATCATTTCTACTACTTGTCTACCTTGAGGTGTTAACCCCTCGTAGAATTAGGCAACCATCTTCCATGTTTCAAACCCGTGATGTGGACAAACATTCAACATCTCTTTAAACCTCTCCCAACATTGGTAAGGTGTTTCACCCGACTCTTGTATGAAAGTCGTGATTCTCCTCTTAAAGTAGTTTGTCCTGTGAGGGGGAAATAATTTTTTTAGAATCTGTTCTTGTAAATCATCACATGTTCTGATGGGATCATGACCTAAGGTTCTGCAGCCAAATTTTAGCTTTATCCTTTAAAGAAAAGGGAAAAAACTTTAATCGAATTATATTCATACTGTAATTTTGGTCTGTGCAAGCGTTACATCCCTTTTCAAATTCCCTTAAGTGCTGATAAGGATTTTCTTATTCTGGACCGTGGAATGTGGGTAAAATTTGGATGACACCTAACTTAAAATTGAAATGTACTGCATCTAGGGGAAAACAACGCAAGATGGTGATCCTGTTCTAGTGGGATTCATGAATTGCCTAGTGTCATAGGATGATTAAGATCGCCATGTTGAGACTCATTTTCTTCCTGATCAACTAGGTTTTCAACTCGGGTAGGTGGATTTTCAATTTGGTTCTCGGCCATTTTAACTAACAATGAAGGTGATGAAAACTCTCTATTTAATCTACTGTTAAATGGTCGAGACTAGTGTTTCATACAAACAAACTATATGCTAAAATTTAAGAAAATATGAAAATATCATACTTACAAAAAGAAAATAATAAAAAGGTAGAAAAATAAAAATAAAAATAAAATTGACAAAAATAAAAAAAAAATAAAAAAATACAAATATAGTGATTTAGATCTAAAAAAGTCCTCTGATTCTTGTCAATTCAGATCTCAATTTAATTTCTCATTCAGCTGTCTCAATCTCTCGAATTAGGTTATCACAAAAAATTATGGAATAATCTCTATATATGGATGGTTCAAGAAATTCTTTGGCAAAATGTAGGCTCCATTTTAATTGATTTTTTGTCTCATAACCTTAAAGAATTAAAAAACGGGTCTGTCTGTATGTGGGATTTCTGGGTCAGGATTCATTTAAGATCAATCAGGACATTTTGGATCGCACAAATACAAAGATGAAAGAAAATGAGATGCATAAAAACACAAAAATACAAAAGTATAAAAAAATAAAAATAAAAATAAAGAAAAGAAAGAAAAAAAAATATATATATATATATACAAAGAATTCTTTATACTAAAATTTATTCCCCGACAACGGCGCCAAAACTTGACACGCTTAAAAGTGGTTCTTTACTCTCAAGTATAAGAGTGTCGAAGTAATAAAATAACCCGGTAAGTTTGGAATCGATCCACAGGGAATATATTTAATATGATAAAATAATACTTCAACTAATAAAATAAAATAATAAAATACTAGGATTAGGGGATCCACTTTGATATTTCAAACATAAAAATTTTTTACTTTTATAAAATATAAATTATAATTATTTACCAATCAATTTATTTCATAATTATCATGTATTAATTATGTCAACATATGTGATCCGTCATGTCGATAATTAGTCCTGTCAATGTACTAAATATGCCAAAATATATAAAACCAGCCATAAAGGCGGTGATAACATTTGTCTATAAGAAATCCAATTAGGTGCTTAATTATGCCAAATATATAAAATCAGCCATATAGGCGATAGAAAAGTTTGTCAATAATTAATCCAAATCTAAATTAAGTTTTAATCATTAAATTATAATTCATTTATTATAATATAAGTGAGATTAATTTATATTTTCATATTAAAAATTTCACCATTTACCGCAGCAAAAAGAATTAGCTACTCATAATGTAATTAAAAATAAACATAATTTTATTACTAAAATAAAAAGACATTACAAGAAAGCTTTTAAAAAAAATTAAAACACACAATAGCTGAAAAACCACAAATTTCAGAGAGAATTGTGGAAATCAGGTTGAAGAAAATGAGGTGCATAGCACCTCTATTTATAGTTGAATTTGGCAATTGCTTCCATCAATTTCTCCATCAAACACTCCACCAAACATGCAAGAGAAATTTGACAAATGTTTTTTTTTAAAGATTTGATATTTAACATATTTTGGATTCTTAATCAATTTTGGTCTTGTAAACTTCAGAATTCGAAAATCTTATGAACATTATAGTTGTAGATCTTTGAGTCTTCTTTCATCTGGAACTTGAATGATCTTAATCCGATATCGAAGTTAAAAGTTATGGCCAAAATACGAACATTGCACATGATTGGAATTTCCAAAGTTGTACACTATTAGAACACCCTATTAAATTTATGGCCTCCAAAATCCAAATGTCAAATCCATTTTTCTAGATATGCATCCAAAGTATTATTTCACCTACATAAAATATAAAAATCACAATAAATATAAATATAGTTATTATTTAACAAATGTGCGTAATTAAGGGGATTAATGAAACTATAAGTGTAAAATGATTAATTTTTCTTTTAATAAATGTGTATTTTTTAGTGTTCATCAGGCGAGTCACACAGTAAAGAAAAAACACATCATTCAAATAATTTTCCTAATTAAAGTAAAAAAAATTATTTAAAAATTAATTTTCTGAACTGAAATAAAAATAATATTACCTCTTATACATGCATATTAAGGCTTCACTGGTGCAATTTGTAAAGTTTTGAGGTTAACGCGGAAGCATCCATATGATTGGAATTTAAAAAATTTCTTCCAAAATCACTTTAAGGATCGTGATTATGTCGTTGTTGATGTAAACAAATATACTATTAAATTAATCTCTTATTAATTTTAACATGCATGCAATAAATTTTATTTATCAATATAAATAATATTTACTAATAATAAAATATATATTGATGTGTTTATTAATTTTCTTAAACCTTTTTAAATATCCTCATTGATTTTTTCCTTGTAGTAGACACCAAGTATTGCACCTCTAATTGGTACACTAGTACTCATTTATGAATAAATTGCTCCCACTTTGAGAACATAAGAAAAACTCTTTTTTTTCAAGGATGTGAAGTCTTAGATTGAAGATCAAGAAACAAAACTTTCTTAAAAAACAACTTTGGAAGACGCTAAAGAGAGAGGAAAGAGAGAGCAAATCCGGCCAAGGAGAGAATTTCACTATTATTTATAGAAAGATTTTTTTTGTTGTATTCCAAAACAACAAAGACATTCCAAGATCTTTCCAAATCAAACTAGGACTCTTAAGGTTTTTCCAAAATAAATTAGGATACTTAATCAAATTAGGAATATTAATTAAATAAAGACTTCCTTATTTAATCTTAATTAGGACTCTAATTAATTGGGTGATAGCCCACTAAATTAAATCCCAATAAATTAAATATTATTTTTCCCCAATAATTAATTAACTATTAATTTATTTATTAAAAATTAATTGAATTCATATTTATTTTATATAAATATCAAATATTTATTTAAATATTAAAACTAATTTTATATTTCGAATTTCTTAATCCAATATTTACGAAATATCCTGATTATCCTAATCTAATTAGGAAACACCAAAATAATCATTTATTAACTTTTAATAAACATCATCGAATTTGTAACATAGACGAGAACTATATTGTGCGACCGTCCTAGGTTTATTATCGAGTAGTAGTGAAATACTATTAACTCTTTAATATTTCATCTCCATAATATTCCACAGACCATGGATAATCGCCTAGCAACATGCCATGGCCCCTAGTCGATGAATGAAGTGAGGAAACATATGAACCTGTTAGAATACACTTCGAGCATGTCATCTCATTCCTTCCGATATTTATGTTTCTTATCGAGTTTAGGATCATAGTTAGGTCAAATCCTTTTTACTCGACATATCTTTAAACTCTATCTTAAGGATTTGATTTCTCTAAGATATCGACTGTTTTGGCCAAAGACTTATATCCACAACTTTGAGTTTCCTTGAAACATCTTTAACTTTTATTATCAACACTATCGGATCTCATCTTGAAGCATACGTGACTTCGTACGTCAATTGTTCAAGGTCATCTAACATTTATTCAAATGACGCGGATAGTCGAATGAGGATATACTAGTGAACCAAGAGTACTATCGCACAAGTCATCGTATGATCTCATGTCAGAGGATATGACGACATTAATGTATTTTTACGAAGATCAATGACCTTAGATAATATTACCATGTGATTTTACGCTCATGTGGTCGTGTTCGATATTTTATTCTACTAATGAAACATCTATTGTTTATGTCTTTATGATATGAGACTCGTCATCTATTTTATTAACATCATATGTCAATTTAGGCGACACACAATAATATTGATCAAGTGATATATTATTGTCCTATATAACAATCATATTTTACCAATAACTTAATTTAGACTTATTCGTATAAATATCGTTGACTCTCATAATCGCAAACATCTTTTGGATTAACGATATTCATCTGAAATAATGTCTTGGGACATACACATACAATATGGATGTAACAATGTGTAGATTACAAGTGCCTTTTATTAATAAATAATAAATTATATTACAAATATTTTGACTTAAACTATAACATCCATAACTAATTTTAGGACATACACTCTAACACAACTGTCTAGCTTCTGGTAATCCTTTACAATCCCTAATCTTCACATACCACCAGCAATTAACATAACCAAATTGACCGAACCTCAATGAAAATACATACCTTATATATAAATTAGATTATCATTTCCACCCAGCAAACCTTACAATATTGAAAAAGATCCAAGACACGAACTATAATAAATAAAACAAAGATATATCTAAAATGACTTTTCATTTGAAAAAAGTTGTAGAAGATGCTGCATCATTATCTAATGAAATTGATTAACATTCCAAATTTCATAACTTCGGAAGTCGCAATGAATTTTTGGATCCCCTTGCAATTATCTTTGTTGAAAGAGGAATATAATTATAGATGTTTTAATAAGAGAATTGTTCCATCTTTCGAGTAGCAGGTAGAAGAAAATGTTTAATGCATTGGAAATTTTCGAGATGTTTACAGTTTTGAATTTGAAAGTTCGTAAATACTTAGGCGGAATTAAACACAATAATCAAGATAAGTCATGATTACTGTAATTATGGAATTCTAACAGGCAACTACAATATCAACCAATTACAATATAACCACAAAATATTAATTAGATGCAAAATATAAATGCAGAAAATAAATAATCATCACACAAAATCAACACAATATTTTGGTGACGAAGTGGAAAACTCGTGCGAGTAAAAAACCACTACGGGTATCTCGGCTACCAGCCCAATCCACTATGTAGAGAAAAACTTACAGCGATAGTCAAGACCTATGGTGGCAACTCCACCGACTCAAGTACCTATAAACTGTAAGAACTCAAGAAACTCCTTAAGCCTGCACACCACGGTTTTCTTCAGAACCTCTGAAGTCTCTGAGTGAATCAAATCCTTACGCACACCGGAACTCTGACTACCAGTCTTCCGCCTTGAGAACTTTGAAGGATTGATAATTTTGGGTTTGGTTGTGTTGAAGGTTTATCAAAGAGAGATTCTCACCATTAACAAAGAAGACAAGAAGATGAAGAAGTCTTCAATGGTGGAATCAAAAGAGGTTGAAAGCTTTGAGAGATTTTGACTCAAGAGAAATGTGTTTCAACACTTGGGGATGGTGGATACATGTTCTATTTATAGGTAGGGTGTAAAACTAGGGTTTTTCAAAGTGAAAAGGCACAAAAACACGTCCAGATCGCAGTCGCGTTCGAACGGTTACTTGAACGCACCACGAACGCGCGCCTATTGGAAAGACTCGTTCGAACGCCACTCGAACGCACCATGAACGGATGCTCTCTGGAATGTCCCCGTTCGCACCAAGAACGTGACTCGAACGTTTGCTCTTTGGAATGATTACGTTCGAACCCAACAACGAACATAACACTAACGCCTTTCGTTCGAACGCTGAAGCGAACACGCCACTAACGAAATTGCTACAGCTCTGCCAAAAACCAGTCCAATTGCACTAAATTCTTCAAGACTTGTTATAACTCAATTGAACTTATTTTGTCACGAATATTGCCAATAAAAATGGAAGTAACAGAATTCATTTAGTCTTTCATTTGTGTTGAGAGAGGATTTTGATTAGAATAAGAGAGTGAGTTGAATGCAACGTTACAAAGTATGCAGCTTTCGTCTTCCAAAGGCTTTATTGACTTTTTAAGTATCTTCCAAGTAAATTAATTACAAATAACTCACTCAAAGTTTTCAATAAATCCCTAAAATGAGAGAGCTTGATTTGTGTGAGGATGAATGAAAAAGCTCTATTTTTATAAGATTGAATATGGAGTGTTTAAAATGATGTGAAATTAATAATATAATGATTTATGTTTTTATATATTTTTGTGTATTATTTTTTGTATATTATTACATGTTCTCTGAACATGGTTAAAACAAGATTGGTATAAGAGACTTTTCATTTGAAAAAGAGTTCGTAATCGTTTCAGTAAAATTATTAAATAAATTAATAAGCATCAGAAGAAAATTAAATAAATAAATAAACACAAAATAAATAAAAAAATATATAAAGATTTATTAAAAAGGTAAAAGGAAAAAAATATAAATATAAAGAAAAAAAAATGAGATTAAAAAAAAAATAAAATAAAAGAATCAAATCAAATCAAATCAAAATAAAATAAAAGAATTAAATTATAAAATAAATAAGAGACTTTTCATAGTTAAATCAAAAAGTAATTTATTTAAAAGAATAAGGGTAACAACATTATTTTGTAGGGGACAAGTGATGGGAAGCTGTTAGGGAAAAGACTAGTAGGACATTAAATGAATACATGCACCAAAATTCATTTTATGCTTTGACTTTTTTTATGACGACATCTGTCACATCCATAACCAATCAAACTTTGTTTTTCATATTTAAATAATAAATACAAGGGTAAGGCTGTCCGTAAATAAGATAAACATCGTGTGCTAGATCATAGGAATTTGAAATTTAAAAGATTAATTTTTATTTTTATTTAGAAATCATATTCTAGTTAATATATTCAAACAAACAGTTACAACAATGATAGAGCTAAGATGTTGTGGCTTAGGAATATAACTACCGTCTCAAGGGGTTATATATTGTGGAAATGCAGTTTAGACGAAATATAATTTTTTTAAAATTTTATTTTTTATTAAATAATTACTTGGTATTCTATATTAATAGTTTATTCATATTTCACCTAAATATATTATTTAATATCAAATAATGACATAATTAATAATGAAAACATTACGAAATTTTTACGAAAATATTTTTCCGCCAAAATAATATAAAACATGTTTTCAACTGAACTGACCAACCAAGACCACACGGGGCCGCCCAGGTCAGCCCCAATAGTATTTGGGTAGTTCATGGGCTGTCCGAACAGTGATCAATTCACTGTTTGGGCAGTCGTTGCCCGATAATGCTGTTTTTCACCGTTTTTCATTGTTTTCTCTTATTTTCACTACGAAATAATTTTCGGAAATTATTCTAATACCCAATATACATCCAACACATTCATACAACATATTTTTCATCACCAAAATATCATATTTTTCAGATCTAATCAGGATAGAAAAAAAATAACCACTTTACATGTTTTAAATCCAATTTTCTCAACGTTAATCTAATTAATCACAAAACCAATTGAAGCCACCACAAATGAAGAATCCTAAAATAATTTTAGACATAATAAGAGTGGTCATTATACTCTAGAATGACAACTAAGTTGTCCAATAACAAATTGAACTGGTATTACACTAATCTAGCTCAATATACATTTACACATGTTTCTAGCCACTTAATCCAACAATCAAATCAAAAATCCCAAATTTAAGAGATTAAAAGAAACCCTACAATATTTATAGAAGCATCAGAATAATAAAGGAAATAATTCTAAGTTAAAAATATTAAAGATTACATTTTAATCTTCAAAAAATTCTTCACTTTGTTCTTTTGACTCATCACTTTCTCTCTAATCTTTAAAGTCACATTTTTGGAACTCTTGAAAATGGTAGGGATTCGGCAACAACAACCACCAAAGAAAGAGAAAGCAAATTTCTTTTTATATGCCAAAAGTGGCGTGTAAATAGGGGCACAAAAGTCATTTTAATTTTCAATTTTAATCTAATTAAAATTACTTAATAAATAGGCTATACACTTGTCTAATTATCCATCATATATTATATCTAATATATTTTAAATAATTAGTCAACTTTACCAATGTAAAGTAATCATTAATAATTATTCAATTCTTAATTGAAATATCATTACTAGCTTTACAAGTGTCAAGCTGTAACATCCCGCCAGAGGCAGGACGCTACCAGCAGTAGATACGATTAACCCATCTGCATAAGCCTCTAAATTTACAGAAAATCAGACATGATGTATCATAAAACTGGACAATCTGGATCACATTCCAACATCAAACGGAATTTAAGAAAACATCAAACAAACAAAAAGACATCAGGTCCACACAAAACACATCAAAATCATATCCTAAGGGCTCCGTACCCATATCATCTATCAACACTCAAGGGCTTTGTTGTTAGGGTTGGTGCTCGGAGTGCCAATCTGGATCGTATTTATGTCTGATTCATGAATACGAACAATTCTTTTTTTTTTTCATAATATACTTATTTATGGTAGTACTTCTTGCTTTTATATACATATTCAATCTAATTACGATTAGATTGAAACTATATGATTTAGTGATTATAATATATAGACAAAGACCCGATAATATATTATGTAGTGCACAGTTACAAGTAGTTTGTAATTGACATTGGGAAGTGTCACTACTAGAAGTATATTATCAAATAAAGTTCCTGGTCAAGATTTACTAATACGGGTCGGTTAGTAAAACCGCTGAGACCAGTACATGTCGTATATCGAGACTTGGTCTGATGGTTTATCCTAATGAACCATGAGTCTTGGGAGACTCATATAGACATGTAGTGTTTAATTGATAAATACTGAACGACTCACCAAAGATTTCCTAATAGATGGTACACCACGTCAATAGGAATCTTCTCGAGTCGAGTAGCATGGTGGTCATTCGACTTGAGAAACCACTTGGATATATGAGATATCCTCCACATTTGATGGCAGTCATGTCACCGATCTATTTATATTATACCTCCGCATGTTCGTTAGGTGTGGACTGATGCTAATGATATCATGTGAGTATCAGATAGATTCCGTCAGTCATGTGTACATGGCATATGTATCATGTACGTATTTGCGATCTAGTAAATCCATGGTCGTTGTATACTTCGGAAGCGAGTTCCGGGTGTTATTTAGAGATCGTAAATTTAAAAGTCGATTATATTATACCATAGGGATTTGATATTTTTATCTATATCTCTTGTATAATATTGATAGCCTGTGACAGAGGGATTATACGTATGTAATGACCTCGACTTGCATAGTTTAGCGAGATTATTTGTGGTCGTCATAATTCATGAGTGGGTGAATTATGGACACAAAATTTGATTATGTGATGGATAAACCTAAACTTAGAGTGTAACATCCCCAATACAGGAATGTTACCTGCAAGCAACTGATCCCACTGTCGCCTAAGCCTTTAACTCATGTACTAGAATATTTACTCTTATCTTAATGTTATGCAATGCTTACTCCACCACACATGCAACTTAATAACTTAATTAAACTTAAATGCTAGATCATGGAATCGAACGTATGCATATATATATGTATGTAAATATTTATAATATATACACAACATCAAGTACAAGTCAATGATACATCAAAACGACCTTCATAAACTATATTCTACATGAACATAGACCTGGTAAGGGACCTGATGACTAGTAACTGCAGTGTAACACTTGTCCTCGAACTGGGTCTCCAAAAACAGTGCATGACTCACCAAAAGAAGAATCCTGCAAAAGAACTGGGAAGTGGTGGGGTGAGTCCTGAGGATCTCAGTGAGTGGAGCTACAAAATAAGAAACTGAACCAGAACATCTGTATAAAAATCATTCAATCTGAAAATGCTTTTGAAAACGTTGCTTGAAAACTGGTTCTTTTCTTAAGAGCTGAGAAAAGTCTTTCTGAAAACTTTCTGCGAAAAATATCTCTAGTACTGTGGAAAACTTGACGCATGGGGGCGTTATATATCGCCGTCCCCCATATGCCTAACTGAAGCCAGAAGTGTAAATCCATGACTTTGGGGCGTTACGTATCGCCGTCCCCCAAAGCATGCCACTCTTGACCCTGAAACTGGTGGTCTTGGGGCATTATGTATCGACGTCCCTCAAGCCACGAAACTAGAGCCGGTAGTGCTGATCTATGCTATTACCTGACCCTAAAACTAGGGTCTAGTGGTGCTACATATTGTCGTCCCCCTAGCCTGAACTACGTGTGCACACGGTCTCTATCCGTCAATTCCATAAGTAAGAGCTTATATGGGTTTTCCCTCATGCCTCGAAAATATAAAAGTATTGCTTTTAAACTTTAAAACTTTCAACTCAAACTTTACATAAAAGTAACTGATAATTTTAAAAGGCTAACGTCCTAAAGCTTTAAAAAGAAATCTAAAATAAATCTTAATCTGAACAAGTAATTATAAAATCAATTCATAAGAAGATAAATCTTCACTCATTTATTGAAGTCCGATCAAGTTCTCTTCACGTCGCTGGGGGCGAACGCGGCTCCTGATGAGTATCTATATGGAATATACTGAGTTAGAAACATTGGTTATAAAATACGGTTCGAAATCACATAAAATTACTTAATCTAATTTGATTACCCCTTTAGAACATTTCTATTCCTTAAATGAAATGTAAGACAAAATTCAGACTCTTGGTTACGCATCGCATCTGTAAGGGATATGCCCTATACCCAACTTATGGATGGGCTATATGTACATGTATTTGTAATATTTTTCATTAATTAATAAAATGACAATCTTTATTATACGTGTCTTACATAAATTATATGAATCATCAAACACTGTAATAAATCCCTTGGAGTAATAAGATGATGGCTTCCACGCCTTATGAGAATCATTACTCTCAAACGTTCCTAGTCATAGTGTTGTGAATAATCTGGGGCGTTCACAAAGCAGAGAGACTAGCATGATGATATGATCCACCCTTAAGTGGGATAGCCGATCTTATAGGCTACTAGCGGAGATCCGTCTGCTTGGTGTATCACATGGATGCATGAGTTGCTCATTCCATCGAACTGACCGCCGAAAGTTTTCATATGGAGTGTTTATCCCATGTGTCTGTGAGAAATTTCATGTATCGATTGTATAACCAGTCCTTAGACTTGAGGTCTTTACAATCTTATGTGTGGATCATATAACTTTGACATTCTCCTTCCCCGGTTCAAAAGATCCGGTCATAAGGGTATGATTGGGTCATTTATTGAAAACACATGAAGTCTGTAAAGATACAACAGAGAATCACCACTCTCTCGGATAATATTTTCTTATAAGAGTAGTATTCTAGTTCGCGGGTTGATATGTGTGATCAGTGCTTGAGACTGTTGCCGCAGCGGAAGAATCATGTGAGATTCTTGGCTTAGCACGATTCATGACACTATCAACATCATACCTTTGACTATATGGGTAGACACTTTCCATATCCTAGGTCAAAAGGTAAGGATACAGTGAGGCGGGGGACCGTATCATATGTAAATTGCATACATAATGGGTATATATCTTTCCTTCTCATTTGGGGGCCTTGGCATGTTGCTAGATGTCAACCTTGGTTATTGAAATCGAACGACCATCTGATCGGAGGATAATTTATGTTCGATTAAATTATCACAATTCATTTCATGTCCAACTTGAGGGGAACCCAAAAGATCACACATAACAAAGTCGAAATCAATGGTTAACAGTGCACAGTACAAATTTAACAGCATATATGATTGTTGTAGGAATTGTTCATAAATGGTTCAATATGTTTAATTATTGAACAGATCATTTATGAGGTTCCAAAGTGGCTTAGGGATTGGTGAATGACGATAGGGGAACTTTGGGAATTGAAAAAATGAATAAGAAAAAAAAATAAAAAAATAAAAAAATCTGTGTTTTTTTATTTTATTTTTTTTATTTGTTTTGAATTCCAATTTGGCCCAAACTCTTATTAGGGTTTTATAATCTCATTAAACCACTATATTAAGATCCAATGGCTAGGATTTAATTAGCATTTATCCGACATCGGATTCTTAATTAATTTTATTGTCTTGGAGCACCTATATAAACCCAAAGAATTCTTTACAAATTTTTACACCAAAAACCTTTCATATCTTGGGTTTATATAAGTGAGCAACTCTAAAGTTAAGAGTAAGCCACTGATTTGAGGATCCTTAAGTCTAATTCACTAGAGGAATCTCAAGTTAAAAGTTTTAAGGTATTTGCCTAGGCTAGCACCAAGGGCAAAATACCCGTGCACTCAAAGCGTAGTCTTGCCGTTGAGTTTTGGCTTTGGTGTGTGCACATTTGGAGGCCACACACTTGGGTGGCTATTTGGAACGTGGAAGCGCTTGCTGAGTGTAGGACACAGAACTTGACGACGCTGTTCTAGGCTCGCGGCCTAGTTGGGAGTACGAAATAACATGGAGTCGCCACCCGGTGTGAACCGGGACAAAGATTTAAGGCCGCACTCACCCCTCGCAAGGGAAGACCTCAAACCGTTGGGTTCGGAATGGTCCCTTACTTATGCCACTTGTAATATTATGATTTATGCAATAATTAGCCAAGCCTAAACAACTTATTTCCAATGATAATTATATTTCTAAGTTCACATGCATGAAATTAATCATCACAACATACAACATCACATGGCAATCTCATGAACATATTCCAATCATATGATATGGAAAGCTAAGAACAACCTAATCATGCTTGAGTACTATCTCATGAATACCTCGAATGGATAAATGCAGGAATACAAATAATATGATTGACTACATAATGCAAGAGAGATCACCCAAAAGGGAATTATGCATGAAATATGATGAGACATACTCAGTTCAGTGTGTTCGCGTTCGTGTAGCGTTCGTAAACGCGTTCGAACGGTAAACAGAAGGTTCACGTTCGTGTAGCCTTTGATAACGCGTTCGAACGGGACCAGACCTGATGATACAAAATGCATGCGCGTTCGAGTAGCGTTTGATAACGCGTTCGAACGGTAAATAGAAGGTTCGCGTTCGAGTTGCGTTCGATGACGCGTTCGAACGGGAACTGGCAGATTACATACATTCATATGGTTTTAGATACCGCATTCAAACAGGATTACAACAACGACATATCTAATCACATGGATACCTAAATCATACATAAAGATTAACATACTAAGGGCTAAATCATGCTTAAGAATAAATAACGCACTAGGCCTAATCAGGCTAAATAAATAAATAACTTACTAACTACATCATGCTCAAATACAAGTTTGGATGAAACGAAATACATGTATCTCTCAAGTGGTACGTGGAGTTGTATCCCGAGTGCAGACCGTACTACCGTCCATTCGGATTCGGCTACGGAATTTACGTCCGGGTTTCCATCCGATATACCACAAAATAGAACATGCATTCCGTTCAGCCGGAATTCACATCATGCCTCAACAAAACGACTCTCATGCGATAATATATTAAAATAAATAAAAGACAAATGAAAGATAATAAATACAAGGTGCCCTCAGGTCTAACCTTTTTTGTCGACTTTCGGACTTGCGTTTCACGGAGATCGGAAGGGTTAAAGCTCCTCAACTTTTCTGGTTCACTGGTTTGCGTTTTACCCCGTTGTTTCGCTGCTCAAGCTACTGTTTTGACTCCGTTTCGATGCTGTTTTGCTGCTGTTTTACTGCCGTATTGCCGCCGTATTTTGGTCACTGTCTTAAGGCAAATAAGAGACTGTTTTATGATGAATGAGGGCTGCTTTGGATTGCAGTTTTTGGACTGTTTTGGTAGTGTCAAGGCTGTACAGGGGGCTGTTATTTTTGGTTGTTCAGAGGGTTGAGAGGGGCTGTATTTGCGTGGGTGAAGGGTGTTTGGGGGAGTGCAGTTTCGGTCACTGTCAGGGTGATTTTCTAAGGACTTTTTCGGTGATGATAATGGGATTTATGGGGCTGTTTCGGTTGTGATTCTCGACTAGGGGGGAAGGGTTTTGGTTTCGGTTATGGAGGGTAAGTGAGGAGGAAGGAATTGCTTCTTGTTGTTGTGTATGTTAGGCGTGGGTTGTTGCTAGGTTTTTGTGTTGTAATTTGTGTGAATGGAGAGCCAGGGGGATGCAGTGAAGGCTGATGAAGGTTTGCTTTGTGGCGTGAATGAATGAGAGGAGGAGAGGCTTGGTTTGGCTTTGTTATATAGAGAAGGGCTAGGGCTTCCCCTTGTCTCACAAGGAAGGGATTTTGGCATTAAAGAGAGGATTTGATTTGGTGTTGGATAAGAAAATCAAAGATTGAGGGGGGGGGGGGGGGGACAAATTTTGGTGAATAGGAAGGTTGAAATTTGATTGGTGTTAATTAGGAATACAATATTTTATTGGTATGATTGATTTTAATTAGGCATAATATTTCTTTAATTTAGTGTATAATATTTTAAGTTAGGAAGTTACAATATTTTAATTTGGTATAATTATATTTTGTTTTATTTATTGGTAAATTGTTTAATTATTTTATTTAATTCAATTACATTATCTAATTAATAATTTAATTAGATTTATTTTTAATTGGTTTAATTTAAATTAATTTAATTTGTGATATGTATTTAAATGTTTTAATTATTTGGATTGGGCTTGGGTGAGATGGGCTTGGATTTATGCATGAGGGCTAGATGTGGGGTTTTGGGCCAAGGTTAAGTGTTTGCGGGTTTTTTAGGCTAAAGGTGCTTTAAAACGGAGGTCCACCAGCGAGCCCGAAGCTAAACAAGCGAGTCAAATTCGGTAAAGTACTGATTTCCATCTTTTCCCTTCCGACGTCCGTTTCCCGCGGCTTCTGCGACTTAAAAGGTAGTGCCTCCAAATGAGACTCATTATCGGGATTTATATACAAAAATGCAATGCCTACACTGAGTTCGAGAAAAGCTTGTAGATTGTAGGGAGGACTGGAGGAGTCTTCGGTTCAAGTAAGTCTTTTTCTTTCTTTATTTTTAATTAGAATTCTTCTGATAGTTAACATGTTTAAGTTTATGTTCTTTGCATGTTTTATGAGTTTTTATGCTTAGAATATATAGTAACATGCCTAGGCTGTGTAGAATATAAAAAACAAATGGGTCTTGGGCAAAGGGATAGCGGCATCATAATTTTAATTTTCCGCTGCGCACTCGTGGCCGCTTCCCAACAGTGGTATCAACGCACCGTTTTGTGTTTTTAGTTCTCTCTCATTTGAACTCGAAATTGGGTGTGTAAAAGCTCGTTGGAAATCTAACACCCTGAAATTACTTTAGGCACAAGTTTTGCATGATTTGGTTAAGATTTAATTGTGAAATTGCATTTAAATTTCACGCATCTGTAAAAAAATGTGAATAGTAAATTTATTTGATTAAAATAAAATGCAATATCATAATAAATATTAATCAAAGTTATTTAATGCCTAAAATAATTCCAACATATTAAAACTCATATGCTTGATGATTCTATGTATGATTAGAATTGCATGATTATTTTAGGGTGCAAGCATCTAGAGACTTTCTAAGGAAATAAAGAGTGTATTGCTTATCCCTTAGCTAAGTAATTATTCTGTGATGAACTTAGAGATTTATTACCTTAAGGCTAATAAATATAAATCACTTGTTTATAATAAAAGACATTATAAAATATACAAGTGGGGTGGGACCAAGGCGTTAATAAAACTTTCCAAACTAAAGTTAATTTAACCAAAGGTATTACTAGAGTTAGATAATTATTTGGTATCTTCCTTCACTCACTACCTTTTTATAGCCAAAAGGAAAAGCTGTGAAGACATCTTGATAATCATTTACTCAAAGCTTACCTTAAAGCATATTTAAAGTGTTGGACTAATTTAGAGGATCTGTTGTTTATTCCTGTCACCAAGGCAATAAGAGCCTAAGAGGTAAGGGTATTTATGAGAGTTCGCTCCACCCTCCCTCTGGGAATTTTCAATGGAGGAATCCATTTGACAGTTATTCACTTAAACTTGCTAAAATCCTCAATAATAATTTAAGTCTAAAATTTGCCTCCCATTGTAAAGTATAGACCCAAATGGCTTAAAACGTATTGGCAGGACTAGGCTTTACCAGACTGACCAATACCAATTTGTCCCTAAATCGTACTATTGACAATGGTTTGACTTTTCTGAGTCATAAGACGCAGCGACCCTTAGGCGTGGTCTTATAACTTAGTGGCAAAGATTGGGTGTCCACAAGGACTAGCATAAGCTATGGCATGTTTGATTGCCCAACCCAATGATCAAGGAATTGTGATTTATATCATAAATTGGTTGGGAACCTACCTAATTATCATATTTTATAACGACCGGCCCTAGTCGGAGTTGTGAAATGATGATAATGGGATCCTTGCCCACAAGAAATCCATCATATTGGGGTTGATGCGATTTGCTTAAAATTTTAAAACAATTGAGTGGGAGCAACTTCATAATATTAAAAGCCCATGTTATTATGAAACATTAATGAAAACATATTCCTAATTTTAACATTCTCTCTTAACATGTGGGTTAAAATATTTTACAAACATTCAAATGGAAAACAGAATATCACTTCGTTCCATCATTGATGAGCATAAGCTCAAATGGGACAACTACAATGACTGATTTAGAAACCTTAAAATTGTCTTACGACAAGAAAAAAATTTCTTTGTTCTTGAAAGACCATTTCCCCCTGAACCCGCAGAAGATGCTGACCAAAATACATTTGATGCTTGGAAGAAACACGTCGATGATGATGAGCAAGCAGTTTGCATAATGCTTGGCTCTATGTCGGACGAACTTCAGAAAGCTCACGAAGATATGGATGCTCAAACCATCATCTTTCACTTGAAGGAGTTGTATGCAACTTCCGTTCATACCGTGAGATTCCAAGTGTCATGTGCCTTATTCCAAAAAAGGTATAAGGAGGATCTGTTAGTGGACATGTGCTTAAGATGATTGGCCACATTGAAAAATTGGCCAACCTCGGGTTCATCATGGATCATGAGATAGGTCACGATCTAATTCTTCAGTCCTTACCAAAAGACTTCTCTAACTTTATTATGCAGTTTCATCTGTCTATAAAGAAGCTACTTTAGCAGAATTGCACAATCTGATAAAGCAAGCAGAGAAGGACTTGAAACCGGAGCTTAAAACCTCCGTCATGCTTACGGGTACGGACCTGAAGCCACGAGGCCCAAAGAAAAATAAGGGCAAGGCCAAGGCTCCAGATCACCTAAAGCCCAATGGTAAGGTGGAGAAGAAAAAGGGAAAGGGAAATGTTTCTTTTGTGGAAAGAATGGTCATTGGAAGAAAGACTGCAGATCCTTGAAAGCCAATGAAGCTAGGGAAGCCCAAGAGGCCAAGAAGCCCAATGCTTCAGGTATGTTGTATATGATTGAACTATATTCTCAAAACTCTGAACCTTCTACTTGGGTGCTTGACACCGGTTGTGGGACTCACTTGTGTAACAATGTGCATTGCTGAGAAAAGTAGTAGGAGACTCCGTCATGGGGAGGTTGACTTACGCATGGGTAATGGAGCAAAACTGGCTGCATTGTGCGTGGGGACTTATTCATTAGTTTTGCCGAATGGTTTAGTTTTAGACTTAGAAGATTGTGTTTATGTACCTTCTCTAGTAAAGAACATCATTTCAATTTCTTATTTATGTAATAAAGGTTTTTCATGCCTAATAAGTTGTAATGAATGTTCTATTTATTTCAATGAAATAAAATATGGAGATGGTATTTTGAATAATGGTATCTATGTCTTACAAACTAACAAAGAATGTTCAACCTCTAATATATACAACGTTAACTCGAATAATCTCAATGAATCACTTCTATGGCACAGTCGCTTAGGTCATATCAATGAAACAAGATTAACTAAGCTACATAAGGATGGGTATTTCAGACCCTTCAAATATGAACCTTATGGAACTTGTGAGTCTTGTTTACTTGGTAAAATGACCAAATTACCCTTCAAAGGTAAAAGACAACGTGCAGCGGAGACATTAGAACTCATACACTCTGATGTATGCGGACCAATGTCAGTCACCGCTAGAGGTGGATTCTCCTACTTCATTACCTTTATCGATGATCACTCGTGATATGGGTATGTGTACCTTATGCGGTACAAATCTGAAGCCTTTGAGAAATTCAAAGACTTCAAAGCTGAAGTAGAAAACCAGCTTAATAAAAGTATTAAGTCACTAAGGTCTGACCGAGGTGGTGAATACTTAAGAGACGAATTTCAAGATTACTTGAGAGAAAATGGCATTGTTTCCCAGTGGACTCCTCCGGGAACTCCACAGCATAATGGGGTCTCCGAAAGGAGAAATCAGACATTATTAGATATGGTCCGATCAATGATGCCAGACACAGATCTACCTCTTTCATTTTGGGGTCTTGCTTTAGAAACTGCAACACTACTACTAAACCAAGTTCCTTCCAAGACTGTTAGTCAAACACCATATGAGTTATGGTCTGGGAAACGTCCTAGTCTTAGTTATCTAAGAGTTTGGGGATGTGACGCATATGTTAAGCTCACACAAAACTAACAAATTGGATGATAGGGCAGTTAAATGTAAGTTTGTAGGATATGCCTTGAACTCAAGAGCATACGTGTTCTACGTCCCAAATGAACAAAGAACATTTGTCTCACGAAATGCTAAATTTCTAGAGAATGAATTCTTCTCAAGAAATATAGTGGGAGTAGACTTGACCTCGATGAGGTACGAGAAGAACAAACTAACATAGAACTAAACCCCAGGCCCCTCAAAAGGGCAGCGACGGAACAACCACAAGGTTATGAACTTAGAAGGTCTGGTAGGGAAAGATATGAGCCTGAAAGATATGGTTTCCATATTGATGAGGAACATGATCAGGTCATTGATAATGACGATCCCACCAGTTATGACGAAGCAATGCGTGACATTGATTCAGTCAAGTGGCTTGAGGCCATGAAATCCGAAATAGACTCTATGTATCAGAATCAAGTCTGGGACTTGGTGTGATGCACCTGAAGGGATAAAACCCATAGGCTGCAAGTGGATTTACAAGCGTAAAACTGATGCAGAAGGCAACATCCAAACCTATAAGGCTAGGTTGGTGGCGAAAGGTTATAGACAAATCCAAGGAATTGACTATGACGAAACCTTCTCGCATGTTGCAATGATAAAGTCCATTCAATTTACTGGCACTAGCTGCACACTTTGATTATGAGATTTGGCAGATGGATGTCAAAACAGCTTTCCTTAATGGGAACCTCGTAGAGGAAGTCTATATGACACAACCTGAGGGGTTTGCATCTAAGGATGATCATAATAAAGTATGCAAGCTTAAACGATCCATTTATGGACTCAAGCAAGCCTCCAGAAGTTGGAATATACGATTTGATGAGACAATCAAAGAATTTGACTTCATCAAAAATGTAGACGAGCCTTGTGTTTACAGGAAAAGTAGTGGGAGTGCTGTTGTATTTCTTGTATTATATGTCGATGACATATTAATCATCGGGAATGATATTCCCATGATGCAAGCCACCAAGCAATGGTTATCTCAGAATTTCTCCATGAAAGATTTGGGAGAAGCAGCCTACATCCTCGGCATTAAGATCTACCGTAATAGATCTAAGAGGTTGTTAGGACTTTCTCAATCTACATACATAGATAAAGTTTTGAAAAGATTCAAAATGGAAGATTCCAAAAGAGGTAATTTACCTACTTGTCATGGAATCAAATTATCTAAGGAGCAATGTCCACATACTCCTTCAGATAGAGAGCGTATGAGTATGATCCCTTATGCTTCAGCAATAGGATCGATCATGTACGCCATGCTATGTACAAGACCTGATGTCTCTTATGCTCTTAGCATAACGAGCAGGAATCAGGTAAATCCTGGTGAGCAACACTGGGCAGCTGTCAAAACAATCCTCAAGTATGAGAAGAACTAAGGATGTGTTTTTGACATACGGAGATTGTTCTGAGATGAAAGTCATTGGTTACTGTGATGCGAGCTTTCAGACCGATAGGGATGACAGCAGATCGCAAACAGGATATCTGTTTACTTTGAATGGCGGAGCTGTCAGTTGGAAAAGCTCAAAGCAGTCAACTACAGCGGACTCCACCACTGAAGCCGAGTATATTGCAGCATCTGAGGCAGCTAAAGAAGCAGTTTGGATAAAGAAGTTCATCACGGAGCTGGAAGTGCTTCCCGTGATAAAGAATGGCGTCACGATGTACTGTGACAACACGGGCGCCATTGCTCAATCAAAGGAACCAAGGTCCCACCAGAAATCCAAGCATGTACTCAGGCGATTTCATCTCATCAGGGAGATTGTTGAGAGAAAAGAAGTTATTATAGAAAAATACCCACAGAAGATAATCTTGCAGATTCTCTGACTAAAGGGCTGACTCAACAAAAGCATGATAGGCACACCGAGAGTATGGTGTGGATTCATACTAGTTGGCTATAGTGCAAGTGGGAGATTGTAAGGGATATGCCCTATACCCAACTTGTGGATGGGCTATATGTACATGTATTTGTAATATTTTTCATTAATTAATAAAATGGCAATCTTTATTATACGTGTCTTACATAAATTATATGAATCATCAAACATTGTAATAAAGCCCTTGGAGTAATAAGATGATGGCTTCCACGCCTTATGAGAATCATTACTCTCAAACGTTCTTAGTCATAGTTTTGTGAATAATCTGGGGCATTCACAAAGAGGAGAGACTAGCATGATGATATGATCTGTCCTTAAGTGGGATAGCCGATCTCATAGGCTACTAACAAAGATCCATCCGCTTGGTGTATCACATGGATGCATGAGTTGCTCATGTCCATTGAACTGACCGCATAAAATTTTCATATGGAGTGTTTATCTCATGTGTCTGTGAGAACTTTCATGTATCGATTGTATGACTAGTCCTTAGACCTGAGGTCTTTACAATCTTATGTGTGGATCAAATAACTTTGACATTCTCCTTCCCCGGTTCAAAAGATCGGTCATAAGGGTATGATTGGGTCATTTGTTGAAACACATGAAGTTTGTAAAGATACAACAGAGAAGCGCCACTCTCTCGGATAATATTTTCTTATAAAAGTAGTATTCCAGTTCGCGGTTGATATGTGTGATCAGTGTTTGAGACTGTGGCCGCAGCGGAAGAATCATGTGAGATTCTTGGGTTACACGATTCATGACACTATCAACATTATACATTTGACTATATGGGTAGACATTTCCATACCCTAGGTAAAAGGTGGGGATACAGTGAGCCGAGGGACCGTATCATATGTAAATCGCATACATAATGGGTATATATCTTTCATTCTCATTTGGGGGCCTTGACATGTTGCCAGATGTCAACCTTGGTCATTGAAATCGAACGACCATCTGATCGGAGGATAATTTATGTTCGATTAAATTATCACGATTCATTTCATGTCCAACTTGAGGGGAACCCAAAAGGTCACACACAACAAAGTCAAAATCAATGGTTAACAGTGCACAGTACAAATTTAACAGCATATATGATTGTTGTAAGAATTGTTCATAAATGGTTCAATGTGTTTAATTATTGAACAGATCATTTATGAGGTTCCAAAGTGGCTTAGGGATTGGTGAATGACGATAGGGGCACTTTGGGAATTGGAAAAATGAATAAGAAAAAAAAATCTGCGTTTTTTTAATTTTATTTTTTTTATTATTTTTATTTTTTGAATTCCAATTCGGCCCAAACTCTTATTAGGGTTTTATAATCTCATTAAACCACTATATTAAGATCCAATGGCTAAGATTTAATTAGCATTTATCCCACATCAGATTCTTAATTAATTTTGTTGTCTTTAGAGCACCTATATAAACCCAAAGAATTCTTTACAAATTTTTACACCAAAAACCTTTCATATCTTGGGTTTATATAAGTGAGCAACTCTAAAGTTTAAGAGTAAGCCACTAATTTTGAGGATCCTTAAGTCTAATTGACTAGAGGAATCTCAAGTTAAAAGTTTTGAGGTATTTGCCTAGGCTAGCACCAAGGGCAAAATACCAGTGCACTCAAGACGTAGTCTTGCCGTTGAGTTTTGGCTTTGGTGTGTGCACCTTTGGAGGCCACACACTTGGGTGGCTCTTTGGAACGTGGAAGAGCTTGCTGAGTTCGAGAAAAGCTTGTAGATTGGAGGGAGGACTGGAGGAGTATTCGGTTCAAGTAAGTCTTTTCTTTCTTTATTTTTAATTAGAGTTCTTATGATATTTAGCATGTTTAAGTTTATGTTCTTTGCATGTTTTATGTGTTTTTATACTTAGAATATATAGTAACATGCCTAGGCTTGTAGAATAATAAAAAACAAATGGGTCTTGGGTAAAGGGATAGCGGTATCATAATTTTTAATTTTCCACTGTGCACTCGCGGCCGCTTCCCAATAGCATCTTCTAAAAAAATTCTGGTTTTTGGGGTCGTATCTAGACACTAGTCCCCTTCGCGTCGCGACGCACATGTGCAAATCATATGTACGCCTCTGCCTTGATCGCCTCTTGGCGCGTCGCGATGCGACAGCGTGAATCGGATGCACCTCTCTGTCTCATTTGTGTCGCGACGCTGAAATCAGGACCATAATTTATTTCTTCATGGTTAACTCCAAGATCTCATTTCTTTTCAACACCACAACTTCAACACAACAATTATCATCAAATAGCACTCCCAAACATCTTATCTTTACCCAAAATTATATCATCATTTCCTATACTTCAATTAAAAAAAGACATAAAACATTCCCATACATGAATCCCTTCACACAAAAATTGGCCAAACTACTAAATCATTGAGTCGACAACATACTCCACTCAACCTACTATCAAAATTCAAAACATCACAATTTGGGTTAAGTAAGCTTACCTTATTTCAACCCCTTTCTTCCCTAACAAAATGCCAAGAATCTCATTTATCTACTTTAGGGTTTAACTTGAATGGATTACTTGTTTGGTTTTGAGTTTTTGACAGAAAAAAATATTGCAAGCTCTCTCTCCCTCTCTCTCTCTCTCTCTCAATCCCACGACCAAATAAGGAATAAATGTGAGCCTTTCCTTTTTTGTTTCTTACTTAACAAATTCTAGAAAAAATCTAGTTAATTTATTGTTGTTGGGCCTTGGCTTCTTCTTCTTTTCTTTTTTATTTTTTGTTGGCCCATATAGAAAATCAAAGAGAATTGGGCTTAGAATTTAGTAAGTGTTCATTGTCCCTAAATCAATCCCGGAAATTATTTTCTGGTTCGGAAAAGAAAATCCAATACGTCCATAGCCGAACAAAATATTTTGGGGTCGTTACAAATTCTCCCCCCTCTTAAAATGATTCATCCTCGAATCAAAAAGTTTAAAGGATATGGTATGTACCTACATCCACGAAGAGTTGGGGATATTGCTCTCTTATGGTTTCTTCTGGTTCCCAAGTAGCCTTTTGTTCCTTGTGATGCTGCCAAATCACCTTGACTGAAGGAATCCATCGAGATCGTAGCTTCCTTATTTATCTACCCACAACAGCTACCGACTGTTCTTAATAAGACAAATCTTGATGGATATCAACCGTCTGGGACTCCAACACGTGAGATTCATCACGCAAATACTTCCATAACATAGATACATGAAAAATTGGAAGTATCATGTCCATGTTGGGTGGAAGTGCCAGTTCATATGCTCTTCCTCCAACCCTCCGAAGTATCTGGAATGGCCCGATAAATCTTGGGTTGAGTTTACCCTTTTTACCGAATCTCGTGACTCCCTTGTAAGGAGATACCTTCATAAATACAAAATCCCCCACCTGAAACTCCAAATCATTACTCTAGTGATCTGCATAACTCTTTTTGCGACTCTGAGCCGTACTCAACCTCTCTCTAATTAATTTCACTTTTTCCACGGCATCTTGAATTAAATCTAGTCCTAATAACTTCTGCTCCCCGACTTCAAACCATCCCACTGGTGATCTGCACTTCCGTCTATACAAGGCCTCAAATGGTGCCATTTGAATACTTGCCTGATAACTATTATTATAAGAAATTCTATAAATGGCAAATATTGGTCCCAACTTCCCTCAAAATCAATCACACAAGCCCGCAGTATGTCTTCTAAGGTCTATATGGTGCGCTCTGACTGACCGTCAGTTTGAGGGTGAAAAGCTATGCTAAAACGTAATTGTGAACCCAAAGCCTCTTGAAATGATTGCCAAAACTTAGAGGTAAACTGAGAACCTCGATCTAAAACAATTGAGATAGGTACTCCATGCAACGATATTATCTCATCTAGGTACAGTTCGGCATACTGGGCTTGTGTAAAGCTAGTTTTAACTGGAAGAAAATGTGCTGATTTAGTTAATCTATCTATGATCACCCAAATAGAATCACAGCCATTTGAGGTACGCGGGAGCCCGACGAAAAAATCCATAGTGATCTTCTCTCATTTCCACTCCGGAACATCTAAACTCTGCAACTTTCTTGTTGGTCTCTGATGTTCAGCTTTAACCTGCTGACAAGTGAGACACCTTGTGAAAAATTCAGCCACATCCTTTTTCATACCATCCCACTAATACAGATTCTTAAGGTCGTGATACATCTTGGTGATTCCAGGATGCATGGTGTAAGATGAAGTATGTGCCTTCTCTAATATCGAGCTTTTCAACTCTGGAACTAGAGGAATAAGAATTATATTATGCTTCATGATGAGGTTTTCACCGTCTAAATAATACTCATCCTCTGTACCTTGCTGTAATCGACATCTAATCCGTTGCACATCAGGATCCGCTTTCTGTGCAAATCTAATTTCATCGATGAGGGTGGATTTAACTTGAATCTGACAACAACCCTCATTGTATCGTCACTTGAAAGTTCACTCCATCCAGCATACTACTCTGCATTTGTCTGACTGGGCGCCATCGCTCAATTGGCAAATGAGCCAAACTTCCCATAGACTTTATGCTTAAGGAATCTGCCACAACATTAGCTTTGCCTGGATGGTACTGAATAGAGCAGTCATAATCTTTCAACAACTCCACCCATCTCCTCTGCCTCAAATAAGCTCATTTTGGCTCTTGATATACTTAAGGTTCTTGTGATCGGTGAAAATTTCAAATCACCGTACAAATAAAGCCGTTATATCTTCAGAGCAAAAATTATTGCAGTCATCTCCAAATCATGAGTGGGGTAATTTTGCTCATGAGGCTTCAATTGTCTGAAGGCATAAGCAATCATTTTCCCCATCTGCATCAATACACAGCCTAAACCCACTCTAGAAGCGTAACAGTACACTGTAAATCCTCATGATCCCGCTGGCAGTGCAAGAATAGGAGCAGTAGTCAATCGGGGTTTGAGTTCCTAAAAACTCTTCTCACAGACATCAGACCACTCAAACTTCACATTCTTATGTGTCAACCGCATTAGTGGAGTAGCAATCCTGGAGAAATTCTCCACGAACCTCCTATAATACCCCGCTAATCCCAAGAAACTACGAATCTCTGTTACGCTCTTAGGTCGATGCCAATTCTGAATAGCTTCGATCTTCTAGGAATCTACTCCAATTCCTTCCTTGGACACCACATGCCCTAAGAATACCACACTAGCCAACCAAAACTCGCACTTCGAGAACATAGCGTATAACTTCTGTTCTCTCAGTGTCTGCAACACCTGATGATGTTCTGCATGCTCCTGCTCATTACGCGAGTACACTATAATATCGTCAATAAAAACTATCACGAACCGGTCTAGAAAAGGCCTAAATACCATGTTCATCAGATCCATAAACGCAGTAGGGGAATTGTTTAGACCAAATGACATTACTAAGAACTCGTAATGCATGTATCTGGTTCGAAAAGTTATCTTTGGGACATCACTCTCACTAATCTTCAATTGATGATAACCCGAGCACAGATCAATTTTTGAGAAAAACTGCACCCCCTGCAACTGATCAAATAGATCATCAATCCTTGGCAGTGGATATGTTCTTGATCGTCACCTTATTCAGTTGTCGATAGTCTATGCATAGTCGCAATGTCCCATCATTTTTTCCTCATAAATAACACCGGAGCACCCCACGGGGACACACTAGGACGAATAAAGCCCTTATCCATCAAATCTTGTAACTGCGCCTTCGACTCTCTAAGTTCTGCATGGGCCAATCTCCATATCCCGAGGCAACTCTGGCAACTTATCTGGGAACACATCAGGGCACTCCCTCACCACCGGGATCTGCTCTAGATCTATATTTTCCACTCTACTGCCTGTTACATATGTCAGATATCCCATATTTTTCTTCTGAAGTAGCTTAAATGCCTGCATAGCTGATATCAAATTGTGAGGCATTACAGTTCTATCTCCCTGAAGGACTTTTACTGGTCTATCGGGAACATGTAGCGTAACGGTCTTCTCCAGACAATCAAGTATTGCATGGTGCTTAGCTAACCAATCCATCCCCAGAATGACTTTGAAGCTCAAAATACCCAATACCACTAAATCGGCATAGGAAAGATATATGTCAATGTCTATATAACACTACCTCACACCCTGCGTAGCTTCTAAGGGGTCTCCTACTGGTGTAGCTATAATGATAGGGGAGTCTAAAGGCTCGATGTCTCTGCCCATCTGAGTCATAAAACATGGTGTCACAAAAGAATATGTAGCACCCGAATCAAATAACACTCTTTCTTGTACAGAGTCAATCAGGAATATACATGTGACCACCGCATTGGATGCTTGTGCCTCCTGAGGAGTGAGGGTATACACCCTGCCTTGAACTCTACTATATGAAGCCTGTCCTCGATCACCAACTGGTTATCCCATTCCTCCTACTTCCTGTCCTCTACTCACTGGTCTCTACTCTCATCCTCTTACACTTCTGTTAGGCTATTGTTGGGGTGTAGATGGGGAGGCACTGAATGATGGCAACTGTTTTGCTGGTATCGGGCAGTCTCTCTTCAAATGACCCATTTTCCCACACTGATAGCAACCTCTACTCCCAGATCTACAAGTCTCGGTATGAGCGCGTCCACAAATAGGACATTATGGTAGGGTTCGCTCATGCTGGGCTACTAAGGGAGAAGAAACTGCATGAGAAGCACACTCTGAGCCGGCCTACGGTCCTGACCCCCTTGAATTGAACCCATGTCTCTGCATGCCGAAGGCGAAGCTGACATATGTTACTGTCTACTAGGGCCACTCTGTTGCAGTCTAGTCCTCTCCTCTGACCTATATTTCTTTCGGGATTCCCTCTCTGCTTGTCTCTCTCTAACCCGTGATTCAAACCGCAATGGAGCATCTAAAACTTGGGTGTAGGTAATGGTCTCTGTGAAATGGATGGAGCGGAACAAGTAATCTCGAAGCTCATTCACAAACCTCTTCACATTTATCTCATCAGTACTGATTAGATGTGGGGCATAGCGAGACAATCGTGTAAACCATATGTCATACTCAGAAACTATCATCTGCTCGCCTTGTACCAGCTGTTCAAACTCACGAGCTCTGGCATCCTTGATAA
Source organism: Zanthoxylum bungeanum (assembly GCA_019454045.1). Lineage (NCBI taxonomy): Eukaryota > Viridiplantae > Streptophyta > Magnoliopsida > Sapindales > Rutaceae > Zanthoxylum > Zanthoxylum bungeanum. The sequence goes on along the minus strand of SKCR01030714.1, from coordinate 50,092 downwards.
TCTGTGGTAAAAATCTAGATAAAAAGGTCGTACTAAACTCAACCCACGTCAGAGGAGGACCATCTCATCGCCGACCATCTCGAAATGACATAAACCATGTGTTGGTGACATCTCTCAACTGAAAACTGACTAACTCCACTGTCCTCTCCGCAGAACATCTCAAAGCCGTGCATATCCGATCTGATTCCTCAATGAATCCACAAGGGTCAGGGGAGGTCTCCACTCCCAAAAATGTGGGAGGATGAAGCTTCCGGAAGTCATATAAAGATACCAATAGTTCTTACCGCTGCATGACCTGAACCGTTACTGGAGGTGGCTCATGTGGCACAACAAAAGGTCCATCTTGGAATGTAGTAGGGTCTGGTATATTTTGAGAATCTACTATTTTGTGAGCCATGGATACTCCTACTGGTATTGGTGGTATAAGAACGGTAGGTTCTGCAGCTCTCGGCTTTGGGCCTGGTGGCTGCGGCTATCGGGTAATCAACTAGGCTAGTGCAGCCACTGCCTGCTGAATCTACTGTAAGCTCGTAACTACTGGGTCATTGGGCTGGACCACTGGCGTAGCTCTACCTTCCCCTTTAATACTCTCATAGATTGACTCTACTTCTTGCCCCTATCTGGCTCAGAGGGAGGTACTACTGATCTCTGATCCAGATTTATCCCTTGAGGCGGCCCTACCACGCCTGGGTCTACCCCTGACTCAGGTTCTTCCCTGGGTGGCATGGATATCTAAGAAATTAAGAGAGAAAAAGAAATGGTCAATTACATGTAAAGGAATTGTAAATGATTAGAATGAGACAAGCCTCGAGACAAGGTTACCAGAGTGATAAGTCATTTATATATAGTAGTACCCCGGGTATACCATATATACAAGCCACTGCTACTCCCATACTGCAGTCAGTGACTCCCTAGACCAATCTCTGATACCATCTTTGTAACATCCCCAATACATGAATGTTACCGGCAAGCAACAGATCCCACTGTCACCTAAGACTTTAACTCATGTACTAGAATATTTACTCTTATCTTAATGTTATGCAATGCTTACTCCACCACACATGCAACTTAATAACCTAAATAAACTTAAATGCTAGATCATGGAATCGAGCATATGCATATATATATATATATGTCTGAAAATATTTATAATATATACACAACATCAAGTACAAGTCAATGATACATCAAAACGACCTCCAGAAACTATATTCTACATGAACATATATCTGGTAAGGTGGACCCGATGACTAGTGATTATAGTGTAACATTTGTCCTCGAACTGGGTCTCCAAAAACAGCGCATGGCTCACCAAAAGGATAACCATGTAAAAGAACTGGGAAGTGGTGGGGTGAGTCCTGAGGATCTCGGTGAGTGGAGCTACAAAATAAGAAAATGAATCAGAACATCTATATAAAATCATTCAATCTGAAAATGCTTTTGAAAACTTTGCTTGAAAACTTGTTCTTTTCTTAAGAGCTGAGAAAAGTCTTTCTGAAAACTTTATGCTAAAAATATCTCTAGTACTGTGGAAAACTTAACGCATGGGGGCGTTATATATCACCGTCCCCCCATACGCCTAACTGAAGCTAGAAGTGCAAATCAATGACTTTGGGGCGTTACGTATCGCCGTCCCCCAAAGCATGCCACTCATAATCCTGAAACTGGTGGTCTTGGGGCATTACGTATCGACGTCCCCCAAGCCACGGAACTAGAGCCGGTAGTGTTGATCCATGCTACTACTTGACCCTGAAACTAGGGTCTAGGGGCGTTACGTATCATCGTCCCCCTAGCCCTGAACTACGTATGCACACGGTCTCTATCCGTCAATTCCATAAGTAAGAGCTGAGGTGGTTTTTCCCCCATGCTTCGAAAACATAAAAGTATTGCTTTTCAACTTTAAAACTTTCAACTCAAACTTTACATAAAAATAATTGATAATTTTAAACGGCTAACGTCCTAAAGCTTTAAAAATAAGTCTTGAAATAAATCTTAATATGAACAAGTAATTATAAAATCAATTAATAAGAAGATAAATCTCCATTCACATATTGAAGTCCGATCAAGTTCTCTTGAACGTCGCTGGGGGCGAACGCGACTCCTGATGCGTATCTATATGAAATACACTGAGTTAGAAACATTGGTTATAAAATACGATTTGAAATCATAAAAAATTCCTTAATCTAATTGGATTACCCCCTTAGAACATTTCTATTCCTTAAATGAAATGTAAGAAAAAATTCAGACTCTTGGTTACGCGTTGCATCTTCTAAAAAACAATTCTAGTTTTTAAGGTCGCGTCGCGACGCCGATCCCCTTCGCGTCACGACGCGCATGTTCAAATCATATGCACGACTATGCCTTGATCGTGTCGCGATGCACGCTTGGCTTATCACGATGCGACAACGTTAATCGGATGCACCTCTCTGTCTCGTTTGCGTCGCGGCTCGATCTTGGCGCGTCGTGACGCGATGCTGAAATCAGGACCCGAATTTATTTCTTCATGGTTAAATCCAAGATCTCATTTCTTTTCAACACCACAACTCTAACACATCAATTATCATCAAATAACACTGCCAAACATCTTATCTTTACCCAAAATTATATCATCCTTTCCTATACTTCAATTAAAAAAAGACATAAAACATTCCCATACATGAATCCCTTCACACAAAAATCGGCCAAACTATTAAATCATTGAGTCGACAACATACTCCACTCAACCTACTATCAAAATTCAAAACATCACAATTTGGGTTAAGTAAACTTACCTTATTTCAACCCCTTTCTTCCCTAACAAAACGCCAAGAATCTCATTTATCTACTTTAGGGTTTAGCTTGAATGGATTACTTGTTTGGCTTTGAGTTTTTGATAGAAAAAAAATATTGCAAGCTCTATCTCCCTCTCTCTCAATCCCACGACCAAATAAGGAAGAAATGTGAGCCTTTCCTTTTTTGTTTCTTACTTAACCAATTCTAGAAAAATCTAGTTAATTTATTGTTGTTGGGCCTTGGCTTCTTCTTTTTTTTTTTTTTAATTTTTTGTTGGCCAATATAGAAAATCAAAGAGAATTGGGCTTAGAATTTTGTAAGTGTTCTTTGTCCCTAAATCAATCCCGGAAATTTTTCTGGTTTGGAAAAGAAAATCCAATACGTCCCTAGCCGAACAAAATATTTTGGGGTCGTTACATAAAGAGTCCGATAATATGAAGTGTACTCATTGAGCACTTTGGCAACGCGTTATGAATAATATAGGTTATTCATAATACTTCACCGAATTAATGAGTTAATTCGAATTGTTTGACGGTTAAACAAAAATACATGCATTAGGGACATTTCGGTCAATTAATAATTAATATGTATTTGTATTTGATACAAAATTTGATTTGATACATATTAATTAATTGTCAAATGAGACTTTGACACGTGTCATTAATATATGTATTTGTTATTTAATGTAAATAAAAATACATATATAATAATAACCGCATTAATTAATTATTTAGATGTCTAATGTTAAATATCTAGATAATTAAATTATTTAAATATTACATAATTGTTATGCAATATGTTTGATTATTATTGGTTACATATGGCATGGTTTTATTAAGCTTAAAGTTTACAAATTGGATTTTTCAACTTAAAAGCTTATTATTAATTAATTAGTTTAAAAATGACCAAATGACCAAAATACCCTTTCCCCTCCTACAAAGTCGGTTGTGCTTCCTATTTAAAGTGAGAAAATTTTGTTTCTCATTAAGAACTAGCCATGGCCGAACCTCTCTAGTAAAAAAGCACCCAAATATTTGTTTGAAGAAACAAGGAAGAAATTGAAGAAATTGAGAAAAAAGTTTAAGGAAATTACAAGATTTGGAGGTAATCTTCAATAATCTTAAACTTAGAAAGCTTGTTTCTTGTTCTTGAATATATAGAATAGTTCTAGGGTTTCTTCCTTTTCTTATATTTTGGGGCTTTTTGATGTGGAGGATGGATTTGGAGGCTAGATGCATGTGTGAAGTTTGATTGGATGATATTAGTGTAATATTGATTCAATTTTGTCATTTGATGACTTGTTTCCATTCTAGAGTATTATGACCACTCTTGTAACTCCTAGAATTTTTCTTGAGTTCTTCATAAGTGGTGGCTTTGGTTAGTATTAATGTGATATGATTGATATTGAGAAAATTGGATTTTAAAGCATGAAAAATGATATTTTTGGTTACCAAATTAGATTTGGATTTTCTATGATTTTGGTGATTAAAATTATGTTTTATAAATGTATTTGATGTGTTTTGGGCATTGAAACAATTTCCAGAAATTGTTTTGGAGTTGAAATATTTGAAAACGGTGAAAAATAGCGTTACCGGGTGAGTTTCGGGCTTACCGGGTGTCTGCTGTCCAAACAGTGAATTAGTCATTGTTTGGGCAGCCCATGAACTTCCCAAGCACTATTGGAGCTGACATGGGTGGCCCCCATATGTGTTGGTTGGTCGGTTCGGACAAAAACGCATTTTATGCCATTTTACGGAAAAACGTTTTCGTAAAACTTTCGCGATGTTTCTAGCCTATTTATGTCGTTATTTGATATCGAATAAATATGTTTAGGTGAAATATGAATGAATTATTCATATTGGATATTGAATAATGTTTTTGGTAATTTTAAAAGTTTTAAAGTTTTGATTTCGCCCGAACCGCGAGCTTCCGCTGCGCCCGCGCTAAAACCCCAACAAAAATGGTATCAGAGCAGGTCTGATCCTTCATCCATTACATTTGTCATGCTTGATATATGATATATAATCCAATTTTTATATTTTCACATGCATACAATTTAGATGTTTCTCAACTTTTTGATTCTACGCTAACGGAACAAAGATTTAATGGTTAAGTTAAGTTATGTTTTCCCAGGTAGAATTAAACTGTTGAGAAATTGATCTAGATTAAAATATGCATTTGATGTAGAGTAAAACCCTTTTTAGGAATATCCCCGCTTAAAAAAGGCATTAAAGTAACTAGTACTAGGAATACTTGTTTCTTGGTCCGCCTTGTTAGTACGGATGATTTCCTGATGCTGTAGTTGTATCGTGCCAAAGCTGTGCAGTTATAGCTGATGGTAGTTCATTTGCGCCGGTAGAACTTATATGATAAGAGACAAATTCAAGTGAAAGTGGAAATCCTGAACGTGCTAAAAATGTCAGGACTATATCGGTAGTGATGAGTCGTAAATAGATCACTATTTCTCACTCCCTTGACTAAATATTTTGTATAGTTTCTTGAGTTTTGTGAATATTTTAATAGGTTTTGTGGTATTTTGTAGATAAATAAAAAAAAAACAGGACTCTCTGGAGGCAATTCGGGGCCAAAACAGCGAAAAACATATAAAAATGGCAAAAATGTAAATTTCTTGCTAAAATGTGTCGTTTTGCTAAAATGCGACATTTGTTAACGTGCGCCGGAGACTGCTAACTTGCGCCGAACACGTGGACCAATCAGAGAAATTTTGCTATCATGCGCCATTGCTAACGTGTGCATGCCACGTGTCAACATCTGCTAACGTGCGCCAGACACGTGTCACCATCACATGCTGCCGATAATCATCATCAACACGTGTCAATGCTGACGTCAGCGACACGACGTGCAATAACTTTTCGCGTCGCGATGCCGACATAATTATTGAGCTGCTGACGCTAACCCCGCCACGTGTCCTCATCTCCGGAAGTTGTGTGCCATGCATCCATCATCAACGGCGCGTCGCGACGCGCAAGGTTGTACGCGTCACGATTTCATTTGCAAATTCATACCTTCCTAAAATTCCTAATAAGGGACTAAGGATTGTATCTTGTTTGTTTAAGTTTTTGTAATTTAAATTAAGCATTTTTATTTATTTATTTATTTATTTATTTACTTTCAGCACTTTTAATTATGCACTTTTACTTTCAGTAATTATTTTTATTATTTACTTTTTATTTCTTTTACGTTCAGTAGTTAATTTACTGCTGGGGTAGGGTAAAGCTTTTTACTTTTATAATTTAGATTAATCTCCCTCAATTATAATATATAAATTATCTTAAAACCTGACTTAATAGGATACCGCATATATGGTCGGTTGGTAATTATCACGTAAATTTATATATTATAATAAGGGAGATTTATAAATTAGAAATAGTAAAGGTAGATTAATCTCACTTAATTTATAATATGGAAATTACAATTTAATGATATGGATTAAAAGTTGATATCGCCTTAATGGCTAGTTTTAATTATGTAACATAATGTGACACCGCTTATAGGTCGGTCTTTAGGTGACATATGATTATCGCCAATATTGCTGGTTTATGGATAAATAATAACACCACATTTATGGCTGGTTCAACTTAATTGGATAACACTGACAATTTCCATATTATAATAAAGTGAGATTTCTAAAAGTTGATCCCCTAACCCCCCAGCATTTTATTTTTATTCTAGGGAAGTAATGAAACACAATATTAACATACTTAATAATTGATTTAATTATATTATGGGTAATTCTTAGTTTGTTATTGAATCTTAAGTTTAATGCTTATTGTTGACTGATCACCAATAAGATTGATGTGGTAAACTTAAAATGAACTTGGAAAATGGATTTTAGATTTTAGCCTTAGATTCAATAGCTCACGATCTTCCTTGAGGATAGATAACTCTTTAATAGATTTCCTTACAAGATAGGAATATACCTATCGGGCGGGGGTAGCCACAATTGAAACTTGAACTTAATGAATTCGGGTAACTTGGTTAACATAGGAATATGATTAATTGAGTTACTTTGGGTATTTTCATCTGACCATCGACAGAGGCTTTTGCATAACTTCGTGTTTCAGGTTAGCAGACTGATTTATTACACATATATAAGAGAATCAATTTATCTTTATATAATATTGTGTAGAATCGCAACCCTAGATATTTGTGTCTTTTGTTTATTTTCCTTAGTATTTTCTTTTATATTTTTATTTATTTAGCAAATTCACATTCAACCAACCAATCAAGCAATCATTCTCTTCTCCCTTTAATTAGATACATGTAAATAAATAGTATCAATAATTAATAACAACAGTAGAAATTAAGTCCCCGTGGGATCGATATTTTTATACTACTTGAACGATACGTGCGCTTGCGTTATACGCGTGTGATTACGTCGGTCAAGTTTTGGGCGCCGTTGCCGGGGACTTATTTTTCTTGAGTTATTAATTTTGAAGCTATCTAATTGACTTGTATATAATTTTCTTTATATTTATCTGTAATTTTTATTTTCTTCTTTTATTTTTCAGGTGGTTGAAAATGGATCTTAGTTGGGTGATTAAAGAATTACGAGTCTTACGAGGTGAAGATACATCCCAAATCACGGAGCAACAGTTTATATTTATCTGTAATTTTTATTTTCTTCTTTTATTTTTCAGGTGGTTGAAAATGGATCTTAGTTGGGTGATTAAAGAATTACGAGTCTTACGAGGTGAAGATACATCCCAAATCAGGGAGCAACAGTTTGTTTTTCTGAGGCCTGTTGTCCAGCCTAACAACTATCTTTGGATGTCAGAGCCATTTAACACAACATTTGCTCAACAGAACGCAATGGGGAGATGTGAGATGGTAACCACCCGAGCATAAATCACTACTACAATTCAGGGTGGTAGAATTATCAGAATCATTCAAAGTACGAAGAATCAACATATTTCATTGAACCACATTTTTCATCTTATCTACCATTCATCTACGATATTCATCAAGAACCAAAACCATCAGAGGAAGATCAGTTGATTGACATGCTCAAATATTGGCTCGAGGAATGATAAGCTCAATTTGATGCACAATTTCAGAGTCAATCAGCATCCATACAGAGGATGACAGATCAAATTAGACAATTAAAAGACAACCTGAATTACATATCTCACAGAGCAAATTCAAATAATACTGAGGAAGCCTTTGAGTATCCAGAGTTTCATCATGACATCTTAACAGAGGACGAGGCTGAGCAGTATCAAGAATCAGAGGTATCAGTTCAGGAGCCCGAACCAACAAAGTCTCAATTTGATTTTTATTATTCATCGGACTCTGATGAAGATCAAGAAGTAGAATTGTTTGTACCAACTGCACCAACAAGTGAGGATGAAACTTTCCATCCTCAAAATGAAGATCTTGGAGCATGCTTTGCATTAATGTTTGAAAAAGAGCTACATGAACCATTCATATCAACCACAGAGGATGAAGACCTAAAATCATATGTATCTTTACATCATCAGGTTGACACTTATGGAGCATGTATTTCACAGATGACAGATGAAGAACTGAATATGGAAATTTTAAAATACATTTGTGAAGAAAATGTGGAGCAAGAAGCTGAGAAAATGGAGGAGCAAATGTCTGACCATATTGACGATTTCATGCATTCAGGAGAAACATTACTGTTTTGGGGAGTACAGATCAAAGACATCTAAGGGTGGCAGTTTAGCCCGCAGCCCGGCTCGGTCGGGCTTTAGCCCGGCCCGGGAGGCGAAAGTCCCGGGCCGGGCCTTTAAATGAAAGCCCGGCTCGGGCTCGGGCCCGGGCCGGGCTTTCCGATTTTGGCCCGGGCCCGGCCCGGCCCGGGCCAAAATAAAAAAAAATATATAAATATATATATATTAATATGTTTGTATCATTTTTATTTATTTTTAGCATTTAAATTGTTAATTTATCAATAAAACTTTTGATTTATTTCTAAATTGTATTTGTATATAGTGTAAATATATTTTATATTTGTATATTTTTTAATTTTTTAAAATTTTTTTTTTAAAATTCGGGCCCAAAAAAAGCCCGGGCCGGGCAAATCAAGCCCGGGCCCGGCCCGGCCCGTTGCCACCCTTAAAGACATCACCCAAAGGCTTGACAACTTCCATTCAAAGTCAAGCACCATACGAGGCCTCCTAATTTTCTTTCTTTCTTTTCAGAAACCACTGGAGCGACAAAGTTTAAAAATGTGTCACAAGCACTGAACGAGACAAAAAAAATTTCGCCACTTTACCGTTGGAAGAGACCATTCAAAAGCAACGCTCACGGGATTGTCTTTAATCAGAAGTCCAAAACCACGCTGAAACCTCCTTGACAGATGGAATTCAGTCACGTCTGGCTGAAGACGAAAAATTTAGCGCTAGCAGGGAGGCAACCCATGCAATTTGTTGTAATTTATGTTTTCATATTTTATGTATACATGTTGTAGAATTTTTAATTTTGTGTGATATTTTTCAGGGAAAATCACAAACAGACCATTTAAGGCACAACAAAACATGAAGGAATTGTGTTTTGCAATCACAAAAATGAGAGCTAATTCATTAGTAATGGCTGAGTAAGGAATGAATTTTTGAGACGCATCCTAATGGATTTATTTACCAAACGAGTGGCGTATAGCGTACAAAATTATGTTGCCTTAATAATAGCTTTGATTTGCTTTCCAATTGTAATTATCTTTATTTTCGCAGACAGGATCCAGATTTTTTGACCTTTCATGATTTCTTTTATTGTTTAGCTAATAATCGTCCTTGGGAAGATACTAGTGCTATTATAACTCACCCTTTTCAGGATCTATAAATTCAACTCATCATTGCACTCTTGAAGACATCAAGATTTGGGAAAGAAATACAACAAAAATGGAAGCTACTTCAAGAAGACAAGTTGTAAATATTTGTGTGTTTTCCTGTACTAGTGCTGGTTCTAAACCAGAATTCGTAGCGGCAGCACAAGAATTGGGTAGAGTCATTGCTGAAAGGAATATGCACTTAGTATATGGCGGTGGAAATCTTGGACTAATGGGGATCGTTTCAAGGGCTGTACAGGAAGGAGGCAGTCAAGTTCTAGGAATCATCCCAAAACCTTTGGCAGAGGCAAATCTTATAGGACCATCAAACGGAGAGGAACTGATCGTGCCAGGTATGTCTGAACGACTGGTGGAAATGATTAACTGTGCTGATGCTTTTATTGCTTTGCCAGATGGCTTGGGCACGATGGAGGAAATTTTTACAGTACTATCTTGGGTGAACTTGAACATACACAAGAAACCGATTGGACTGTTTAACGCTGATGGATTTTTTTTTTTTTGTTTCTTGATGATGCCCGGAGAAATGGGTTCGTGTCAAAACCTGTAAAAGAAATTCTCTTTACTGCCAGAACTGCCTAAGATTTAATTGACCAAATCTTAGCATTTGAACCACAAATTGACTCTATTCTTTCCAAGATAATCTGGTCTGATAATGATCATGGTAAGAAGCGTCAGATAAATCTGGATCTTAACATTTATTTTCATTTTAGATGTAGAATTTCAGCTAACCAGGTAATATCTTCTAAACTCTTCTTCTACTTTTTAAGACATTGGGGACAATGTCTCATTTAGGTTTGGGGGAGGGGAATAGTTGACTAGTATCTTATTTTTATTGTGTTATTTTTATTATATTTTTAGTCAAAAATTTTCAAAAAATTAGAAAAAAAAATAAAAAAAAATGTTTTGTTTTTGTGTTTTTAATTTGACTAATCACGTGAAATTGGTGTGAGATAGCTGTGTAAGGAATTTCCACTCCTGAGACGTATCTAAAAGTGGATCCCCTAACCCCATCATTTTATTTTTATTCTAGGAAAGTGATGAAACACAATATTAACATACTTAATGATTGATTTAATTATGTTATGGGTAATTCTTAGTTTGTTTATTGAATCTTAAGCTTAATGCTTATTGTTGCCTGATCACCAATAAGATTGATGTTGTAAACTTAAAATGAACTTGGAAAAGGGATTTTAGGTTTTAGCCTTATATTCAATAGCTCACGATCTTCCTTGAGGATAGATAGCCCTTTAATAGATTTCCTTACAGGATAGGAATATACCTGTCGGGCGGGGGCAGCCACAATTGGAACTTGAACTTAATGAATTCAGGTAACTTGGTTAACATAGGAATATGATTAATTGGGTTACTTTGGGTATTTGCATCTGACCATCGACAGAGGCTTTTGCATAACTTCGTGTTCCAGGTTAGCAGACTGATTTATTACACATATATAAGAGAATCAATTTATCTTTATAATAATATTGTGTAGAATCACAACCCTAGATATTTGTGTCTTTTGTTTATTTTCCTTAGCATTTTCTTTTATATTTTTATTTATTTATTTATTTAGTAAATTCACATTCAACCAACCAATCAAGCAATCATTCTCTTCTCCCTTTAATTAGATACATGTAATTAAATAGTATCAATAATTAATAACAATAATAGAAATTAAGTCCTCGTGGGATCGATATTTTTATACTACTTGAACGATACGTGTGCTTGCGTTATACGCGTGTGATTACGCCGGTCAAGTTTTTGGCGCCGTTGCCGGGGACTTATTTTTCTTGAGTTATTAATTTTGAAGCTATCTAATTGACTTGTATATAATTTTCTTTTATATTTATCTGTAGTTTTTATTTTCTTCTTTTATTTTTCAGGTGGTTGAAAATGGATCTTAGTTGGGTGATTAAAGAATTACGAGTCTTACGAGGTGAAGATACATCCCAAATCATGGAGCAACAATTTGTTTTTCTGAGGCCTATTTTCCAGCCTAACAACTATCCTTGGATGTCAGAGCCATTTAACACGAAATTGGATTTTGTGACGGATAAACCTAAACTTAGAGAGTCCCACAATATAAAGTATACTCATTGAGCACTTGGACAACACGTTATGAATAATATAGATTATTCATAATACTTCACCGAATTTAATGAGTTAATTCGAATCGTTTAAACAGTTAAACGAAAATATATGCATTATGGGCATTTCGGTCAATTAATAATTAATATGTATTTGTATTTGATACAAAATTTGATTTGATACATATTAATTAATTGTCAAATGAGACTTTGACACATGTCATTATATATGTATTTGTTATTTAATGTAAATAAAAATACATATATAATAATAATCGCATTAATTAATTATTAAGATGTTTAAATGTTAAATATCTAGAAAATTAAATTATTTCAATATTACATAATTGTTATGCAATATGTTTGATTATTATTGGTTACATGTGGCATGATTTTATTAAGCTTAAAGTTTACAAATTGGATTTGTCAACTTAAAAGCTTATTATTAATTAATTAGATTAAAAATGACCAAATGACCAAAATGCCATTTCCCCCCTCCTACAAAGTCGGTTGTGCTTCCTATTTAAAGTGAGAAAATTTTGTTTTCTCATTTAAGAACTAGCCATGGCCGAACCTCTCTAGTAAAAAAGCACCCAAATATTTGTTTGTAGAAACAAGGAACAAAGTGAAGAAATCAAGAAAAAAAGTTTAAGGAAATTACAAGATTTGGAGGTAATCTTCAATAATCTTAAACTTAGAAAGCTTGTTTCTTGTTCTTTAATATCTATAATATTTATAGGGTTTCTTCCTTTCTTATATTTTGGGGCTTTTTGATTTGGAGGATGGATTTGGAGGCTATATGCATGTGTGAAGTTTGATTGGATTATATTAGTGTAATATTGATTCAATTTTTTCATTTGATGACTTGTTGTCATTCTAGAGTATTATGACCACTCTTGTAACTCCTAAAATTTTCTTGAGTTCTTCATAGGTGGTGTCTTTGGTTGGTGTTAATGTTGATATGATTGATATTGAGAAAATTAAATTTTAAAGCATGAAAAATGATATTTTTGGTTACCAAATTAGATCTGGATTTTATGTAATTTTCGTGATTAAAATTATGTTGTATAAATGTATTGGATGTGTTTTGGGCATTGGAATAATTGCCGGAAATTATTTCGGAGTTGAAAACGGTGAAAAACGGCGAAAAACGGCGTTACCGGGTGAGTTTCGGGCTTACCGGGTGTCTGCTGTCCAAACAGTGAATTGGTCACTATTTGGGCAACCCATGAACTTCCCAAGTACTATTGGAGCTGACCTGGGCAACCCCCATGTGTGTTGGTTGGTCAGCTCGGACAAAAACACGTTTTATGCCATTTTGCGGAAAAACGTTTTCGTAAACGTTTCGCGATGTTTTTGACCTATTTATGTCGTTATTTGATATCGAATAAATATTTTTAGGTGAAATATGAATGAATTATTCATATTGGATATTGAAAATTTATTTGGTAATTTTAAAAGTTTTAAAGTTACGATTTCGCCCGAACCGCGAGCTTCCACTGCGCCCGCGCTAAAACCCAAACATCTGTGTCCACAACATCATGAACAATCAAAAAATTTACTTAATACAAATGGCTTGCTCAGCACGACAAACAAAACAATAAATCAAATATCCTAAATTTCTAAAACTTCTCCCAGGACATTTGCGAGGGTGACTGCCCTTGGGTGATCCGCATCTCGAGCATGACTTCCAAAACTATCGTGGTTGATCATTCTGGAAGCCATCCTAGAAAACTAGTAAACTAGTTTGGTGTGAGTTATAACAACTCAGTAAGTAACTGTGCTAGTACTACAATAGAACATACAAGTCAGACATAGATTAGAAACAAACAAATCAAACATATCAGCAGTTTATCAGAATTACTAAATTGTTACAAATTTAGATTTATCAACTTTTATTATCCTTTATACTTTACCATGAAAAAATCCCATATATGCCAATTTATTAACCAAACATTCAAATCTCACAAAGCATCAACCCGAACATCATAGAACAAGTCATTTTACATCGAATCCATTTCCATCATATGAGACGTGAAGTCAGATTTCTTATATTTTATTACGATTAAACATCTTAGAAATATCATCAAAACGATAAAAGAAACATACTTCCTCATATTCAAAACATACTTTCTTCTATTTGTCACAAACTATCTTCAATACCTTCGTCATTCTTTAACCACGATAACCTTACAATAGCTTAATACTTAGGGTTCACTTGTAGTCACATATATCGCAGCACACTTCTCTTATATTCATACAAATCACATTTTCAGAGTTCTTACTTGGAAACATTTCCATTACCAAAGACTTTCAAACATAGTCACTCTCTTTTACAATATATATACATACATACATTAATAATCTTAACATACACACACATATAATCAGAGGTATACATACAATCATCATGTAACTAATAACGAAGCATACACAACAGTCAAAATATCAAAGAACATTCAACCAAAATAACACATACACATGAGCTGGCTTACACATACAATGCTCGTACGAGACTCATTACCTATTTTAGAATAGGTATGAGATGAATGTCATCTGAACAGATTCCTAACCATATCAACTGTTATACCATGAAACTATCAACCAATTAAATATACATACATGAGCACATATCACATAACACAACTCATAGCACGATTTCTCATACGCAAGCATATACATGGCACACACTTCAATTCATCATTCCAATACTCATATACATACATATATCTCAAACATATGAACATACACCTCTCTTCGAATTCGGATACCTTACCATATATTAATCCTCATGTCTTTTACTTATCGATCAAACATATTTAGTTTCTAAAATTCTTATCAGGAAACATTCATGGCATATAAACTTACTAGTTAAGACATATCTATTCATAAAACGCATCTTTTCCCTCACGTACTTTAACCATTCAGGAAAAGCTTAGCTTATGTCAACTTTTCATCACACTTAATCACCCAAATACCACACAGATAAATCACGTGTAATAGTTAATAACGAACTTATCGAAATACTGTACATATACACATGCTTATACAACCTCAGAAACCAACTATTTTTCCCACTCACTGATCTTATATACTCAAATCATACTTTATCTTATCATTTCATACATATATAAATACATGTTTATATATTTATACATAAACATATTCATTCACATATACTTATGCATACCATTACGGGTTCATACATTGACATGCATCAACAGACATCCATATCACAAAATATTTCACTTCATACCACAATATTAAAAAAATCCATACATGTGGTGGTTGATTATCCTACCCATACGTAATCTCGAACTTTGTCTCAAGAATATCCCATAACTATCTTCGTCTTATCCTAAACACTTCAATCATGTATATATATTTAAAAAACCAATCAATTATTCAATCGCTCATCGCATGAGTTACTTACCTGGCTTCGCGAGCACTCCAGGTCCTAGTCAAATCTGTCAAAACAAATGGCGAAACGCCGTTAGAATCGTAACTTATGAAATTATCGACTTAACTACGATAAAATTCCGGATCTTTCCGGGACAACCAAATCAAGTCTGATTTCAATGTTTTCAATGTTGGTAATCTTAAAATATCATTATAAACTAATCCAAGTGATCAGTTAACTTAAATTCTCGGTTTACGTGTTTTTGGAAAATCTTCCGAAAAAGTTTCCGCAAACGCTACGGAAGGGTCCCGAACCCTCCGAATCTACCCAAATTTATTCAAACATTATCATATCATCATGTATGACTCATATCTATCATTACGATAAAAAAACACATTAATACACGAAAAAATCGACTTTTACCAGAAATTTACATATTCTATCGGATAGATCCAACTCATTTCGTTTTCATTCGGACTCTACCAAATGCACATATTCAATATACTAATACTCAATCAATTCAATTCATATCAATATGCTACTCTACAAAGTTACTGGATACTTCCGAATAATTAACGATAACTTGAAATTATAGACTTTTTAACGAGAGGTCTTACTGAGATTTCAAGGACATATACGGACTACAAATGATCTCACGAACGCGCTGGAATCGATGGAACTCAAATAGGAGTAACTGGTTACCATGGGTCACTATTCACTGAATATTTCTTTCTCGTTTCATGTGAACCGTGCACAGAACAGAAAATCTATCACCGCCAAATTGTAGTACTCTCTGAGTGCTTCGATTTAGCAGGTGGCTCGGGCTGTGAAATGAAATGAGGAACCGGGATCAACAAACCTATTTCCACACATCTCTTCCTCATTTCCGTCATTTTTCGATGATCTGGGGCTGCCGCCGGCCACCACAAGGTGGAGGGTGGCCGACGCACCCCCCTAGCTGGTCGCGTCAGCCGGCGGTGGCCTGCAGTCAATCGGCGTGACCAACGAAGCAAATGAGGACTTTTGGGGGTGGGGGTCGAATTGGGAGATTTGGAAACTTATTCCATTTTGAAAATTACAAGAAACTATGGGTATTTATAGAGAAGTTTCTGGAATTTACGTTCAGACCCCGTGAAATTACAATCAGGCCTCTCTCATGGGGTTTTCTCATAAATTCAAATTTTTGAAGTCTTTATAATACAAATTTCAAAAAGTGTTTAACACGAAAGTTGTTCTTCTCGGAAAAATGAGTCTCATGGTTCAAGCATCAGCCCAATCGGAATTTGTTTGCTATTTTTATAAACAAAATAAGAAACTTTTATGAAAATAGCGATATAATCAGAAATCGCGTAGCACATTTTCCAACGCGATAAAGTTTCACTTAAAATATTCCGACCTATTTTTCAACGCATATACTCTTATTTTCGAATACCATCATATTCCAAATCCTTAACTTTAATTCAAAAATCTTTCAATACTGTTTCGAAAAACTCGGGATATTACACAAGTCATCATTTGTCCATTAATGTGCATCTAATCTAATTATGTATCAAATACAAATACACATTAAAATGATAAAAAAAATACCCAAGTATGTGTATTTTTGTTTACCGATTAAACGATTCGAATTAACAGATTTAATCCGATAAAATATTATGAATAATCAATATTATTCATAATATTTTGTTCAAGTACTCAACGAGTACACTTCATATTGTGTTACTCTGTAAGTTCAGGTATATCCATCACAAAATCCAATTCCATGTCCATAATTCACCCACTAGTAAATTATGATGACTGCAGATAATCTTGTTGAATTATAGATTCTCTAAGTTCAGGTATATATGTCACAAAATCATCACATATGTATAATCTCTATGTTACTGGCTATCTATATTATACCGATGACATAGATGTGATGTCAAATCCATGAGGTGTAATATAGTCGACTTATAAATTATAGATATCTAAATAACACTCGGAACTCGCTTCTGCAGTGTACCACAACCATGGATTTAACATATCGCAAACACGTACAGGATGTCTATGCCCTGTACAGATGACTGATGGATTCTATTTGATACATACAGGATATCATGAGAATCAATCCACACCCAACAAACAGACAGATGTTTGACCTAAATAGGTCGGTAATGTGATTATTGCAATATTTTATATCGTACCACAAGTGCACAGTGTCAAGTTTTAGTAGATGATAAGAGTATGAGTGTCGAACCCACAGGGATTGGAATCTAATTTACACTAAGTACTATAATTACTAACCCTAACTTTATCTAGAAACACAATCTAAATTTAAAGTAAATGAAAACTTAAAAACAAAAACAAAAACAAATAAGAAACTAAATGATTTTTATTGCAAGATCAGTTACGAGATGAATTCTCGAGTCTGATTTCACCTAGCTATCCACTATGTATTTATGATGTCAAATTAACTACTATTTAATTTCTAAGTTTATAAGCCAATAATCTTTGAGTATTCCACTTCATCTCCCAAGCAATAGTAAAAAGATTACTAATTACCGACTTCGATATCCCTATAGAAATCTAATAATTAACAATTCATTATGTCTTGTGATTATTTATTAACGACTTTCAAAGAGTTATAGATTCTCCCGAACTCCATAAACTTCCAAGATTATATTTTCTGAGTCCTATTCAAAATCCCCTCTCCCGAGCGATAGATTTCAATACACAATCATCCAATTGTGGCCAGCAAATAAAAAGCATTAAGCACAAGAAAACATATATAAACTGAATGGGAAACTTCATAACAATTATTTGGCAATCAATACATAATTTCAAGCATTAGGCTACATCATACTCTAGAACAATAGTATTAGTTCATGGCTAATTTAAAGAACAACAAAATCCGAGTCAATAACATAATGATAATAAAAGAATTTGAAGAAGAAAAATAAAGAGTAAAACCCGAATCAAATTCCTTCGGACTTCACCACATTTGTCTCCTTCCTTTGTTCTTCAATCTTTATTTTTAAAGAACAACAACATCCGAGTCAATAACATAATGATAATAAAAGAATTTGAAGAATAAAAATAAAGAGTAAAACCCAAATCAAATTCCTTCGGACTTCACCACATTTGTCTCCTTCCTTTGTTCTTCAATCTCTTCCTTAGGGTCTCTCAATTTTATGCTTTGAACTCTTTTTGTTATGTCTAATGTGTTGGACAATTATGACCCATAGCGTCACTATTTGTACAGATCATGGTGTTGTTGTACAAATTAACTATGTGACAAAGGAGATTGCTCTCTTATCATTTGTGATTAGATCACCAAGATGTATAAATGATAGGAGGTCCTTATGATTTGTTCCTGGATTGAGAATGATATGAGACCGTATCAATCCACGAAGGATAAATCATTAAATATCCCTAGTCAGAGTATTATCGAGATTGGACATCGATAAATGCGTAAAAGACTAGTATTACACTTGTGAGCGTTGTGAGGGCATAACGACATAGTTCTCATATATTTGGGTATAAGATACTCATGCAAGTGTAATAGGAGGTTTTGTTTTACCAATGGTATGGGAAACAGCTTCGCTCTGGATAGACCCCCTCGGAATTCCATTGGTAGTATGACTATGTGTCTATGGAAGTCCGAAATCAGAGTAGGTGTATTTGGTCTTAACCTGAGACTTGCACCGCTAATACTTGCGATAATCAATATACTTTGGTTTTGGTCGTCCAGGGCTTTAACTGGTTTATGTGTACGTCTCTTCTGGGTATATCGAGAATTGTAGTGTGTTGGGTGTGATGTCAAGACGGAAGTATCACTCCAGTCATATGGAGATGATGGTCACGTAGGATACGGGACTGGTTCTCTTAAATGCTGCAGCTATCGGGATATTATGACTAGGTCATGTATATCCAATTATAGAGACTAGTTACCAGACATCCGATGTGTACTTCGTACGGGGCAGACACAATTACAGCCCCAGGCCTAGCACGTGACATCCGATACTGTATCGAAATACGCAATACTACGTATACTACGCCTGATATATATCCTTATATTCCTGTAAGGATATTTCTGGAGAATTGGGTAGGCATGGCGCTTTGCTAGAAGCCAACCTTGTCTTGTAAATCGGTATAAACGTAGTACTAGGTACTTACGTGTTCGGATAGTCCGACGACCGAATTTACTGCCAACATATCCAGGGATCTTATAGGTCGCTTCCCGAAGATTCACCGATGACGTATGACTCGCACTTTTAATTAATCTGGGATTAATTAGAAGAGAGAGAAAATTAATCTGGGATTAATTACGGAGATATTTTATCTGGGATAAAATATCAATTAAAGAGAGATAACGATTAATTTGGAATTAATAGATAAATTAATATATTCGATATATTAAACGAAATTGGATTTCGACACGGAATTGAAATTAGATTTTAATTCGGGCGAACGAATTGATTTAGAATTAATTCGTTAGCGACGTGAATAGTAATTATGCTAGACATGATTATTTAATTAAATTAGATTTAATTACGTCGCAACGGAATATTCGTTAATTTGGAATTAGCGAACCCGAGCCCGGAATTGTTTGCGAGCGCATTCGTATTTCGAATTCGAGTGCGGCACGTAAGTCAAATCAAGGGTCAAATCACTAGTCGCATCTAGCGTCACATCATTCGTCAATCAAGTGATAGATGTCTTTCACTTTGAGTGATTGACGCAAGTCACTATTCATGAGTGATGTGAGTTGATGGAGCTTGGTGTGGCTTTTATTGTTTGACTTTAAAAAGCCAAATTTATTGTAAATCATTTATTGATTTTTGAAAAAGGAATTATGTGTATTAGATACACAAATACACAAAACCAACACCATTTTTTTCATTCTCTCTCTCTTCTCACGATTTTGGGAGCCAAAATCTTCATCTCTTTCATTCGGCCAACATGCCATTTTTCTTCTGGTTTGGCAGCCCACTGTCGAGAGCCAAAGAAGAAAAGGGAAGCAAAGTGTGATGATTTTGCGGTAAAATCATCAAGAGCTAGCACTCCGAGAGACATGCGAAGGTGATAGGGAAGTACATCCATGAGCTTGGAATCATTTGACGAAGCTTGGAGCTTGACGAAGGATGATTGAAGCCGAAAATGGAGGAGCAACAGCAGCTCACTGCCGTGACCATCCATGAGCAGAAACTGAATTTTTGTTCGTCGTAGCGTCGCTCAACCGATCGATGTGAGTATTCCGCAACTCCGTGACGTATTCGCATGTTTATTTCTTGCTTTGTATTCGATCCTCGGGGCCGTAGAAACTCCAACATAATGAGTCTTCCTAGGGTTTTGGATGTGTTGTTATATTTATTGGAAACCTTGGAGTTCTGTTGCGCAAGTGCTGCTGTTTATTCTGAAGACTCTGAAAATTCGCCACAGCGTCGCGGCGTCAAAAGCTTGGGATATTTGTGTGAATTATGATGGGCGTCGCAACGCCACTCATTTTCCCAAGATTTGTATTTTTAGCTTGTGGCTGTTTTTCTCGCGTGCTTCTGAATCATCCATAAGCTCCCAAAACTCATATGATTGCTCCAAATACATGCTCTAATGCTGTCTAATAATAAAAACACTAAACAACTCCAAAATATATTAGATCACATGGAATCTAACAAAATAATAAGCTGATGTGCACGAATAAGTGCGTATAAATCACACTTATCAGTGACTGCCATCAAAGTGTGGAGGATAACTCATATATCTATTGTGGTATCTCAAATCAAAGGACCATTATGCTACTCGACTTGAGAATATTCCTATTGACGTTGGTATACCATCTATTAAGAATTCTTCGGTGAGTCGTTCAGTGTTCATCCACTATGAACACCTACATATTTATACGAGTCTCTTGAGACTCATGGTTTATTGGGATAAAACATCGGACCATGTCTCGATATAGGATATGTATCGGTCTCAACATATTTTACTAACCGACCTGTGTCAGTAAATCTTGACCAAGAACTTTATTTGAGAATATATCTCTAATAGTGACACCTCTCAATGTCAATTACAAATTTCGTTATAATTGTACACTACAATATATATTCTCGGGTTTTTATCTAATATATACATATCACTAAACTGGATTTAGTTTCAATCTAATCGAAATTATGGAAAAAAGAAATTGTTCGTATTCATGAATCAGTCGTAAATACGATTCGGATTGATGCTCAAAGCACCAACCCTAACACGGTAAACTATAAAAAAAAGGTATTTTATCTGATACATGAAGCCTCTGATCAACATATAACTTTTCATTAGCCATTGAAATTCCAAAAGCAAATGAAATAACCTTGGGAGATGCATTGGTGGTAAATGATATTTCTCATCAAATGTTTTAGCATTTCTTTGCTTCTTGTCTAATCGCTTAACATTTAGCAAGCATATTTGTAACAATATCTTGTGGTCTATTAACATACATCCCTCCACTTCTAGAGGGACTTATTTTTCACTACTATAAAATAGCCTTTATTGACATTTATAAATGGTTTTTAATGAATTGTAGAAAATTTTCTAAATAAAAGTATATATTTATAGGGAATGAAATGATATAATCCTTAATGAAAAATGACATAACTCTTTAATTTAAAAAAGTTCATTGAAGGGTTATAACCTTTAAAGGATTGTATTTCTTTACATAAAGGTGCCTTTGTAAATGAAACTTTCCATGTCTATAAATAGGCCTATTGGGTTCTTCATTTGGTATTCAATTCTTTTCACAAGTCTTATGTTTGTTAGAAAGTTTAAAGTCTTCATACATGATAGAGTTTCCATCATTTTTGTACTAGTTCATGTTCTTAATTCAATGAGTGCCCCTAAATCAATAAGTAACCAAGTATCCTATGAGAATATTAGCCAATAGATCCATAAGAGCACCGAGGGGGGGGCTGATTAGTTCTTAAAGACATAGTTCACTCGACTTGTTTTTTTTCCCATTCATTTACATAGATTTAGGTTTTTCTAAATCTTAATTTTAGTGATTAAAGTGCATGATTAATGTCACTTGATAAGCGGTAAATATATCACTATTTATCGTCCCTTTGACTTAATATTTTGTATAGTTTTTTGCGTTTTGTGAATATTTTGATGTGTTTTGTGGTATTTTATAGATAAATAAAATAACAGGATTCTTTGGAATCAATTCGGGACCAAAACATTGAAAAACGGACAAAAATGGCAAAAATTTAAATTTCCTGCTAAAATGCACCGTTTGCTAAAATATGTCGTGCTAAAATACGCCGTCTGCTAACGTGCGTCGGACACTGCTAACATGCGCCGGACACGTGTCACAATCAAAGAAGTTTTGCTATCATGCGCCTTTGCTAACATGTACCTAACACGTGTCAACATCACATCAATTCTGCTAACGTGCACCGGACACGTGTCACCATCACATGCTGCCGACACTCATCATTGAAACACGTCATTGCTTGCATCATGCTGATGTCAGCATCGCGACGCGCACACCCTTACGCGTCGCGACGCCAAGCCAATAATTGAGCTAATAATTCTGCCGACGCCACTGTCACCATCTCCGCGAAGCCCGTGCCACGCGTCCAACATCAACGGTGCGTCGTGACGCGCATGGTTTCACGCGTCGCGATGCAGAGGCACAAAATTTCCCTATAAATTGAGGCCGAATTTCATTTGTAAAATCATACTTTCTTCTAAGGAATTCCTTAAGAATACTAAGAAGATTGTATCTTGTTTGTTTATTTACAGCTTTCAGTATTTAATTTTATTTACTTTTCGCAATAGTACTTTCTTTTGTTTACTTTTCAGTCTTTATTTTCTTATTTCAGCATGAGGAGGTAACTCCCCTCTGCTGGGGTGAAAGGTTAAGCTTTTATTACTAATATTTAGATTAAACTCTCTTAATTATAATATATAAACTATTTAAAACCTGACTTAATGGGATACCGCCTGTATGGTCGGTTGGAATTAATTATAAATCTGACTTAATCAGGATACCACCTATATGGTCGGTTGGTAATTATCACGCAAAGTTTATATATTATAATAAGGGAGATATCTAAATTAGAAGTAATAAAAGTGGATCATCTAACCTCAGCATTTTCTTTACTATTTACTTTATGTCATTTACTTTATTTAAGTTTTTACTAGCCTTAGATATGTGTCGTAACTAAACATGTTATATGGGGTTGTGATGAAATCCAATATCACCGGTTTATAATGGGTTATTTTATAGTTTGGGTAATATAAAGGTTTATTTATTAAGTCTTAAGTTTAATGCTTCTTGTTAACTGGCCATTAATAAGATTGATGTGGTAAATTTAAAATAAACTTGAAAAATGAATTTTAGGTTTCAACCTTAGACTTAATAGCCCACGATCTTCCTTGAGGATAGATAACTCTTTAATAGATTTCCTTACAGGATAGACATATACCTGTTGGGCGGAGGTAGCCACAATTGGAACTTAATCTTAATGAATTCAGGTAACTTGGTTAACATAGACATATGATTAATTGGGTTATACTGGGTATTTGCATCTGACCATCGACAGAGGTTTTTGCATAATTTCGTGTTCCAGGTTAGTAAACCAATATATTACACAAACATGAGATAATCACTTCATCTTTAAAAGATATTGAAAGGATTCGCAACCCTTGATAGTTTAATAATATTGAATTTTCATTTAATTTACTTTCGTGATGTTTAATATTTAATTGTTTTAAGTTTAAAGTCATCATCCAATCAAACAACCAATCTATTAGATACTCGTAAACATTTGACTTCATAAATTAATAGCTTAGGTATTAAGTTCTCGTGGGATCGATACATTTATACTACTTGAAAGATACGTGCGCTTGCGTTATACGTGTGTGATCACGCTGGTCATCCCCACATTTTATTTATGAATTATGCTTGAATGCTTCATAATTTACATGTTTAATTAAATTACAACACATCCTTCCAACAATCATCTTATTAAGCGTCATTAAAAATAGTTTAATTTTATGATGGTGTATAAATCGTCATCTTTTGTACACTTTTAATAATGATTCTATCAAATAACCGTCATCAAAAATAGTACTTTTAATGATAGTTCTTTCAAAAAATCATCATTAAAGTCAAAAGATGATGATTATTTTTTTTTAAGAACTGTCATTAAAGATTATGAAGGGATTTTAGGCCATCTGAAAATGATAGCTTTGTTTAATTCTCTATTCATTTGTCAACCCTTTCACCTTCAACCATAGACTTTTCTAGCTTTTACCATTTCTACAGCAGACTGTGTTGGGTCCATCTATTTTTCTTCTACAGTTTAGTGACTTCTTAATTCTATTCTTGTTTCTGTCAACTTTCTTGTCTCTTGATCAAATTGTTTGGCTTGACAGATCATGCATCTATAAGTTAAAGATAAATCTTTATGTTCCTTATTGGTTTGCCAGAAATATTTTTAAGATCAACTAAGTTAGTATTTTTTGCAACAGAACAAAGAACGTATCGAATTGATATTCAATTTCAACACTTAATATGAACAATGATTTTATTTTATTTTATTTTTGGTTGGTCACCTAGGTGGATGATCAATTAGGATATTCTTTCTACTCGTCATTCTTCGACTATTATGGTAATGTGTTTGGTGGCTGATAGTTTGATGCTAAATATATTTGCAACAGTTTTTTATTCGAGTATTATTAGTTTTCCCATTCGAGAATATGAAGAGTTTGATATATATAGTGTAGATATATAGATAGTCTTTTTCTAATTCACAGATAAGAAGACTTGAATACATGTTTAGGCAAATCATGTTTTAGAAATACTTACTGAATGTTTCTATTTTTCATTCATTAAATGTATTATGTTTTTCGATCGGTGCGTTCATGAGTTCTTTTGATTATATAATAATTCTCACTGAATCATTTTTTTTGCTTGTCGGTTCAACAATAAAAGATTAAGATGAAATGTGAATCGAGTGGAGCAACTACATACGATCCATTATATAGTTGTATCATTTACTGTAATTGAATAAATTTATTTGTTGAATTAACGGTTTCATGTTGTATGAATTAATGAGTTATTGGTTTGTTGTTTAGCTTTCTTAAATTAGTGGTTTGTTTGTAGTAATTATTACTTTAGTATTTAGATTAACAAGGTTTAACGTATGAAATATTACTTTAATATTTATATTTATTGTTGAATTAACGGTTTCTATGAATTATAACACTAATATGTCATAAATTTAATTTTTTTAACAACATATATATATATGTCATAAAATCAAAGATTTATGTCATTTATGTGTCATATATTTATGACATTTATATGACATAAAAAAAACAGTCATAAATTTATGACACAAATAATCATCATAAAAAAATAACACTACGATTTATGATAATTTTAAAACTGTCATAAAAATACATTTACGACGGTTTTAAAACGTCATAAAATGAAGTTTTTTAGTAGAGAAGATATACAAAAGATGATTGTTTTTAAAAATTTTTAATTAAATTTTAATTAAATTTTTTTTTTAAAAAAATATTTGAAGCCAGTATAGTATTTGAATAAAAAAAAAGAAAAAGAAAAAAAGAGCGAGAGATACTTTTCTCTCTTGTAGCTTCTCATAACAAAGTATGGACCAACAAATCAACAACCACAATCCAATTTACAGATATCAAGACTCGCAGGAAGGTATTATTTTATTTTTTTTTATTTTTGCCCTATTCTTTTTTGAGTGCATGATAATTTATATGAAAGAACCTTATTTCTAATAGGTGTTCAGACTTTGCATAAGGTTATAATTGTAATTTTTTTGATTCAGTAATTCAGAAGATGTAACTCGGCATTCCTAAAAAAAAGCTTATCAAAACAATAGTTCAAAAGCTTCTTCAAATCTAGCCATCTATTTGTAACGTCCCTAAGATAATACTTAGTAGTTCATCATATGAACAAAGACCAAGTAAACTCTAAAATGGTGATTAACAAATTATTTAATCAATCTTCTCATTAATGTTTGCTGGATATATGAAAGTATCAGAATGTAAAAATAGATTATATTGGCCATGATTTGCTTCCACTCAATTCATTTACCTTCAGGAATATGATACCTGCCATCTTCTTCGCCAAGTCATTCAAAATCGATCGGAGCAATAAACTTGCATGGCTCGCACCATGAACCGCAAATTCCACCAAACGACGGTGACCATTTAGGTTTTTTTTTTCCTCCTTGATGTATTGAATAAAAAAAAAATAAAAAATAAAAATCAGAAATCACTTAATGAGACTACTCAGCTTCAAAACTGCCACTTATAATTTGATAAAAGAGAGTATGTCATATCGGCTTTGATTCAAGGGAGCGAAGATAAAAGGAGAAGATATCAAATCAATCTTAATTATATTGCTTTTGATAGAACGTCATTAAAATATTAAAATTAACATTTTGATATTCTGTTAAATACTTATTTTAACGTTAACGTTAATTCTAATAAAATCATAATCTTGAATTTATTTTTTATGCTTATTTATACACGTTCCTTGCATATATGCAAAAGATGATACAATGACAAATTATGGTCAAAAGCTCTGGCCCATTGAATTAATATCCGGGACCCATTCAGAGACACCCCAAACTTTGACCGAATTATCAAGGGACCCACTATAAACAATCCAACGTTGACCAACACGACTCGATGTCGATGATGATGACTCACGATCCTCCTCAACAGCCAGGCATTTAACGGGCCCCGTGTGTCCAGTCAGCACAGACAGACACGTGTGAATCATATCATCTCTCCTCCACACGCATATGGTTTTATCCGCTGATCCACTGAACACCAATTTCCCTGCAGCCTCGAGACACAGAACTGCTAGCTTGTGACCTTTAAGGACCCCGCCGTGAGATAACTGCTTCTCACGTTCCCAAAAGTTGACCAGACCGTCACTGGACCCACTGTACACAACCGAACTTGAGGAGTCCACCACCAATGACGTGACAGCACATTCTTGTTTTAACAACGTTTGCGCTGCCGAATGCTTGGTCCCTCTGCCGTGCTGCTCCCGTTTCCACACTTTAACGGTGCCGTCAGCTGATCCGGTAAAAACCAAACCTTCAGAGCTCGAAACAACAGAGTTAACGGCGTCATCGTGGGCGTTAACAGACTCGAGACATTTCGAGTCAGAAATTCTCCAAACTTTGAAGGTTCTGTCCCAAGAAGCCGTGTACAAGAGACCGTTTATTTGGTCCAAGCTCATACACGACACCGCATCGGAGTGTTTGATCCAAAGAGCCGTACGGTGTCGTCTCACTTCGATGTAGTTACTGGGTCTCATTGAGCTTTTGAAAATATCCTTCAAAGTTGGTAAAGTCCCAGATCGTTTATGGACGCTTTGATTCTTTGGAGATATTTTCCATACACGGATCTTGCCGTCTTGGTGACCGGTAAAAATCTTTTCACCTGAAATAACAATGGCTTTAACAAGACCACTGCTTGCTTTGAACCCACAAAATTCTTTAAGATTTTTCCAGACACGAATGTTCTTACTGTCGGAACCTGTATACAACAGGTCCTTGGATGTAGCCAAGGAGTAAATATGGCCTTGATCTTCACGTGCAAGTGAACCAATGAGGCCGTTTTGTGGGAGATTCTCATCAAACTGAGACCATTGAGGGTTAAGAAACGGACCCGTTTGGTTCCATGGTGACATGGTCATGGGTGAACCCTCGCAGCTCATCCGGGTCGGGTCGTAAAACCCACCAGGACTCATAGCTGAAGCACTGCTGGGACGCAAAGCATAATCGTCATCATTTGGTGTTGCAGAAGACATATTTGGGTCTGAATGCAAAAGATTTCCATTATTGGACCTTGAATTAATACTGCTAGAATTTTCAAACATTGTGCCTCTTCCTCCTCCTCCGCTCTCATTCCAATCAAGAAAAATTAAACTAAATTAACAATAAATTATTTCTAAATAAAAATTAAACAGACATGGTTATGAAGGAATGGAATTGAATTGATGAATTAGAAGATAATGTAAAAGAGGAAAAGCCGGGAGAGGAGACGGTGAGTTATAAATATTGAATACAACAAACTAGGAACGGTCTACAAGACAATGACTGTAAGATTGTGACACGTGTACAGAGTAATGCGTGATGATTGCGTATGTGTAAAAGATTATATATGTGGGAACCCGAGAATTTTCCGGGTAGGATGCTAATATTAAAGTGCGAGTCAGTTACGTTAGTTGGTGTTTCTGTTATTATTCTATGGTTGTTTCTGTCTTTTCATTTTTTTAAAAGGATTAGGGTTGGGAAAAATAACCAAACCGAATAGAATTGAAAATATTAGTTCAGTTCGATTTTTCGGTTTATATTTGAGTTAAACAGATAGGATAATTGATTTGTAAATTCGTGAATCGAACTAAACCATGAGTTAATTGATTAAATTTTATAGGTTAATTGATTAAAATCGAACCAAATCGATCTATTTTGGGGTTAATTGATTAAAATTGAATCGAAATGAATGATTCGATTCATTTCGGTTCCAAATTTTAGTTTCTGATTGATTCCAACAATTACGAACCGATTAATTTTCGGTTCGGTTCACTTCGAAACCGAAACGAATTGGTAAATGCCCACCCCTAGAAAGGATGGTTGTTTTTGCTTTTAATTTGCTATTTTTGTGCCATTTTTGGATAGTGTTATTTGTATTTTAAGATTTTACGTAAGAAAGAGGAAGATTTGTCAGAGTTCCAAGTGGATCCGCGGTAGGATTTTATTGTTAAAAAAACTATTAGGCAAACAGAAAAGTTTAATAACTTCATAACCTTTTCAAACGACTTATTACGTACTTAAGATTACTTATTATGTTAATTAATAAGTAAACAGGTGCGTGAATAGGGAATAAGTAACCCTTATTTGCTAATTCTCCTCTTTTCTTTCTTTATCATCAAGCCGAATCTCACGCTCTCCAATAACCGAATCATCCAATCTTTATTTTTCTAATTAAAATTCTTCAAATTGATATTAATTTCGTGTATTTAAATTGATTTTATTCATTTTGAAGATTCCGAAACTCCGTTTTTGCTCCCAAAAAAAAAAAAGAAAAAAAAAGAAAGAAACACAGATTACAACCCTAACATCACAAAATTCTTCAAGGTCGTTCAAATGCAGACCAAATCTCTGCCATTTGAGACCTCCACTATTTTCTAGGCTCCCACTCAATCCACATTTTTCAAAATCACTCAATTGAATCAAAACTTGAAATCCCCAAAAATTTTCCACTCTCACAACTATGAATTTTTGGTGACCATGGCACTCGCACATCTCAGGGTTATTTTTTACTCTGGCGCTGTATCCTTGGCTATATGAGTAACTAGTTCTTATTGGGTTTGTGAATTTTGTATTTGATGTATCTTTGTTTTTTAACTTGAATGAAGTTTTTGGTTTTGGTTTTGGTGGTGGGTGTCTTTTGAACCCACATGATGAAGGCTTTCAAGCTCTTGAGAAACTATATCATCACCATCTGAACATGATAGAATATTTATTGTAATATTCTAATAATAAAGTGGATTTTTATCAATTGTGAGATAGATTTTAATAAAACGATAAGATAATTGATTTGTAATAGAAATTTTGAAACCTAATTGTCTGATTTAATAAAATGGGATGGATTTTATATTAATTAATGTGTGGAAATTTGATTAAACTTTGAAGAAATTATGAGCTTTTGATGGATGAGCCTATTACACTCTCTACGTTAGTGAGTTAAGGTGTCAGTCTCATTTCCCTATAATAACTTACTCTATAAATTGCCTGTACTTATCATATATAAACTTCTCTTTATTTAATTATTGTTCACGTGAATGAACATTCATCATCAATTATTGAAATGATGATATAAAAAGGAATGCTTATTATCAAGATGATTAACGAGAGAAAGAGAGAGAGAGAGAAGAGCATAAAGGTTAGAAAGAAATACAAAGGTGTTAGCTCCATGTGTGTTGGCGACTTCCGTAACAAAACAAGTTCAATTGGGTTGTAATATATCTTGAAGATCTCGGTGTAATTGGACCAGTATTTGAAAATTATTAGATGAAACCGTTAGGGCTTGCGTTCGTGGTACGTTCTTGTTTGAGTTCGAACATTTTGCGTTCGTGGTTTGTTTGAATTGACGTTCAAATAAATTCTTCCAGAGACTTCACGTTTGAGATACGTTTGAGTCACATTCGAACGAAACTGTCCAGAGGCTTCGCGTTCGAGGTGCGTTCGAGATTGAGCTCGAATGATTTTGTGGATTACCTGGCGTTCGTCACGCGTTCTTGTGGCGTTCGAATGCTCGTGCGATAATTTGTTATTTTGGACTCATTTTTTAGCCTGTTTGAGAGAATGAAAAACCCTACCTATTTAAGCAAACACATAGTCACTTTACCCAGTGGAGAAACATTATACAGAGAGCCACCATATACTTTGTCTATTTCTTCTTGACAATCAACCTTGAAGACTTTCTTGATTCCCTTCTCTTATTTGTTGTGGTGAGATTGATCGTTGATCTTTGATATACTATCAATACAAAATACAACCTTAACCCAATTTCCTAAGCCTTCAGAGTTCTCAATGAGGAAAATTGGTAGTCAGAGTTCTGGCGTTGCGAGTTCGCAGGGTTGATCCATTTAGAGATTTCAAAGGTTCTAAAGAATTCCATTTAGTGCGGGCTCGGGGAATTCTTCGAGTTATTACAGTCTCGAGATATTCAAGTCGGTGAAATTATCACCATATGTCCTATACTATCATTATAGTGGATTTGGCTGGTAGCCTATATACCGATAGTGGTTTTTCTTTATTAAGAGTTTTCCAATTCGTCAACAAAATTGATGGTGTTGATTTTCTTTATTGTTTTCATATATTGCATTATTATATTTATTTAGAATTAAGGGTGCTTGTTCGATTCATATTATAGTTGCTTTATCTTTGACGTGTCTTAGTTAGAGTAGATTAATTAATTTCGTATAGGGTCAAAATATTAGGAGAACCTATGACAAAATCGTATTTTCAAAAGGCATAAACAAGCTTAATAAATTAGAGTAAATTTCTCATCATCAAGATGAAGGAAGAAGATAATGATCTCATCAGAGTAAATAATTAAAAGATCTAATAAGTTTTTTCACTATATCTATGGATTCTAAATAAAGTACGCACTTCGAATCATTCGAATAATTCTTTGTTTGTGTATTCTAATTTCTTATGATAAAGATAATGTATAAAGAACTTATACATGATGTTCTGCATCATGTATTTCACTCTTATCTTCCAACTTATTGTGCAGCCATTAATTATTAAAATAAGTAATTTTAAGTGTCTGATAGATAATTTGAAAAGATCATAGGTCCATTAGGCTTTTCATACAAATACATGAGAGGTTTCATGTATTAGGCCAAATTATTAAGATATTTTTTCTGATGAATATAAACATTAATAGACTTTTACCGGCCACACATAATTTTTTTCTTCTTAGAATCGTTGGAAATGCCGCCGCCAAACCACTCATTTCGGACTTAAGCGGAACAGGTAAAACCCTCAACTGTCATAGGCTCTAATAAGAAACACACTCTCTGGATTTAAACTCAAGACCTGAAGGTCGGATCTTGAACCATACACCATAAAGCCACGCCCCTTGAGGACGGCGAGACAGAATTTTCCAAATAAAGAATTGCATAAATTTTAATTGATTTTCAATTTCAATTTAAATTTTCATATTAACCCACGGACTGGGGAAGAAAAAAACATACATTTACATAGATAAAAATTAAAATAAAAAAATTAAATTAAATTTTAATTAATAAAATTATGATTTTAAATAAAGTATAATAACATAAAAACAAAATATATTCATATAATCGATTTCATCTAGTGAAGATCGAAATTCCAATTACTTATTTTAGGCGATTCTAATAGCCTGAAGCAAATTTAGCACAAAGCATCACATCGATCAGTCAGTAGCAAGCACAAATGTATAATATGTGATTATTGTACCACTAACAACCAACAAATAGCTACACAATTTTATTTGATGTTGCAAATAAAAAATATCGTTAATCCAAAAGATGTTTGTAATTATGAGAGTCAACGATATTTACGTTTCAAATGAATTTCTTGGTAAAATATTATTATTATATAGGGCAGTAATATATCACTTGACCAATATGTTATGTATCGCTTATATTGACATATGATGTTAATAGAATGAATGATGAGTCTCATATCATATATACAAACAATATATATTTTCATTAATAGAATGAAATATCAAACACGACCACAGAAACGTATATCACATGCTAATAGTGTCTAAGGTCATTGCTCTTCGTAATAATACATTAGTGGTGTTATGCCATCTGACCTAAGATCATTGTTGACTTATACGATAGTACTCATGATTCACTAGTATATCATCATTCAACTAGCCACGTCATTTGAATAAATACTAAATGGTTTTGAGCTATTAACGTACGAAGTCATGTGTACTTCGAGAAGGGATTTGGTGGCTTTGATGATAGAAGATAGAGATGTTCCAAGGAAACTCAAAAATATGGATACAAGCCTTTAGCCAAAGGAGTCGATAACTTCGAGATATCAAATCCACAAGATTGAGTTTTGAAATATATCGAGTAATAAGGATTTGACCTAACCATGATCCTAGACTCGATAAGGAATATAAATATCGGAATGAATGAGATGACATGCTCAAAGTATATCTAATAGATTCATTTGTTTTCCCACTTCATTCATCGACTAGGGGTCATGGCATGCTGCTAGGTGTTCACCCATGGTCTGTGGGATATCATAGATATGAAATATTAAAGAGTTGATATCATTCCACTGATACTCGATAATGAACGTAAGACGATCGCACAAATATAATTCTCGTCTATGTTACAAATTTAAGGATGTTTGTTAAAAATTAATAAATGATTATTTTGGCAAAATAAGATTTCCTAATAAGATTATGATCACCGGAATATTTCGGAAATATTAATTTGATTAATAAATTTGAAATATGAAATTAGATTTAATTATTTAAATAAATATTATATATTTATATTAAATAAATTAAATTAAATATAATTTTGATTAATAGGTAATTACAATTAAGTAAGTGAATTAATTAATAGTTAATTAATCATTGGGCCAAAATAATATTTAGCCTATTAGGCATTGACTTAGTGAGCAAGCACCCTATTTAGTTGAGTCCTGATTTAGCTTAAATATGGAAGTCTTATTTAATAAGGAATTCTTATCTAGTTAAGTTTCCTAATTATTATTGGGAAAGAGTTTTAAAGAGACCAAATCTAATTTGGAGAGATCTTGTATTGTTCTTGCTGTATTGGGATACAATTAAGACAATCTTCAATATATAAATAGTGAAGAATTCCCCTAAGGCATTAATACTACAACATTGGCCGAATTTTTGCACCTTCTCTCTCTTTGTGTTGTTCCAAATTAGATCTAAGATAATTTCAAGAAGGTTTGTGTTGACGGCTGATGTTGGTCTCAGGGGCAATAAGGGTTTTTTACTCCCGAGACAATCTTCCTCCAACTGTGAATTTATTTTGTTTATGGAAAACCAAAAGTAAATTTGGCAAAAGATAAGTAAATTCACTAATCAACAAAGAGATTTAACGTGGTTCGACGGATCAGATCCAACCTACATCCACGGGCGCAGAACGGACGATGTTTTATTACCGAAATATGTTTCTCTGATCTGTTTTGTGTTTAAAAGTCTAATTCTCTCTTGTTCTCTTCTCAACTCTCAACTCTTAACTTTCAACTCTCAACTCTTTTTTTCTCAACCCTCAACTCTCAACCCTCAACTCTGCCTTACAAGCACGCTTTCCCCTCATATTTATAATAGCAAAGAAACACTTTTCCTTTTCCCATAAGGATTCCTAGTTGAAACTACATTCACTTCCTTTATCCTATTAGGACACTGACTTATCAATTTTTCCCCATGAAAGTAGGATAATTTATCTTCTTATCCGTAAAAATAGGATGTCTTATCTTCTGGAGCATATCTCGCCATTTTCTCGGTCTTCATGAGGTCGGTCATGATGGTTTTTTGAACTGAGAATGCTGCTTTCGATATGATAATGTCCGGTCATCCGATCTTAAGTGGTCGGTTTACCGATCGTAAAGTGCTCGGCCCCTCACTCATGTGGTCGGGTCGGTATTAATGATCCTGACCAAGAAGGGAATTATTTTTTACCCCTGCCGTACTGCTTAAATATCATAGGACCTGAAAATACCATCAACAGTTTGTTCCTTGGATATTAAAACTAATTAAGATTTCGACATCTAAGAAAGAAAATAAAGTTTCTTTGTTCTCAAAGTGTGAGCAATTTATTCGTAGAAGAGTTTTAATATGTCAACTAGAGGGGTAATGCTTGGTGCATTACTATAAGGAAAAACTCAATGAGGAAATTCAAGAAGGTTCAGGAAAACGATAAACGCATTCATGCATGATTATTTTATCGTTGGATTTATTTATGTTGATAAATAAATTATTGACATGCTTGTTTAAAATAATAGAGATTAATTTTATTAGTATATTTGTTTACATCAACAACGATATAATCATGATCTTTAAAGTGATTTTGGGGAAAAAAAAATTAAATTCTAATCATATGAATATATTTCGCGTTAATCCTAAAACCTTATCATTTGTTGTTTTAAAAATTAGACATTCAAGTGTAATAAAGCACCGTCCAAATTAATGTTTAATTTGCAGCTTATAAAATTGAGGATAAAGAGTGCTGTGACAAGTTTCATTAATACTAGTTAGAATCAGAATTTTGAGAAGTCCCCGTCAGAGTTACAAGTAGCAAACGGATAAATTAGATAAATTTTAACATCAACAGAATTTTTGGGAAGTCCTACTGCTTTCTTAGAGTGAGAATTAAATCACAAGATATGCTATTTTAGAGTGAGTCAGAACCACAATTTATTGCAAAATAGTATGATTTACTATTTGAAGCGTGATTTTATGTAGGAGTCATTTAGTGAAAGTAAAAGGTTATGAATGAATCGGATTCACATCCGCGAGTATTTCAAAACCATATATTTATATGCTCAAAATGATGTTATAGTGAATGAGAAATTATTTATTGAAATGCACCTATTGAGATAGAAAAATTAGAGGAAATTAACTAATCTCATTTTGGAAATAAAATAAAGAATAAATGAGTTTATATATAATTAATCAAGTGTATATAGTTGAGTAAGAAGTATTAGGATATGGGCTCTTTCCACACTCGCACACACAGGGTTACAAATCTCAACCCGAATGAGTTCAATTTATATGCAACGGCACGTCGTGCATGAACGAATGGTGGCTAATTTGAATCAGACCAACCTTAGCCACATTTTTGTTACTTTCCTTATTATCTCTATTTAAAAATTAAAAAAAAAAATAAAAAAAAAGAAAGAAAGAAAGAAAGAAAGAAAGAAGAAGAAGAAGACGACACACACATCAGATACAAAGGTCAGAGCGGACATTTTTCCTCATTTGCTATCGTTTTCTTTTACGATCAAGTTCATTCCAACCTGAGTTCGCTTGAATTCTTGAAGACTCCGAAATTATTCTTTTGTGTTGTATCATGTGAGACAATCGTTTTATAAATCCTAAACACTGACAGTAAGAGGTGAATTTGTTTAAATGACATCGTGTTCCACAGGTCTCGACAGTTTATCTTATTCTCTGTTTCTCTTGTTCAATATATATTGTTGTATTTCTATTGACAGAGGAAATGATGTTACCCTGGAACGAGATCGCCCTAGGACGAAGGAAAGAACGAAGGGAGGAATGACGATGGAGCGAAGAGCGACAGAGAGCTTGGGATGACCGAATTAGCAGTTAGGACGAAAATGCGTGATGCAGTTGCTTCCACGATCGCAGCAGTTGGACGATTTTCCCTTCACAACCGAGCAGTTGAGACACGCAGCTCAGCGGTTACATGCACGATCCAGCAACTACAGGGAGATACTGGAACTGCCCAAAACGGTTGACAAGCTTCACTATAAAAGCTCACCTACACCAAGAGAGAAGAAGAGGACAAAAATGAAGACTCAAATGAGCATATCTTTATTTTTATTTCTTAGATTGTAATCCATAGGACTGTAATTTGTGCGTTTGTGCCCCTTGGAGGCATATTCACTTAATCAAACACCCCTTGCTGGGACTTTGTCTTAGGAGGTTTGAACCTTACACGCTCTTCTTTCTTCACGCATAAAAATTGCGCAAACAGTTTTTGGCGACCACAGTGGGAGAATTGGTGTAAAGAGTGGAGATGCCTCCGAAAAGAAACGCTCAAACTGGCTCGAGTGCGGAGGAAGGAGGACTGGAGCAAACCAACCAGCCCCACGTTCCAGCCGTAGTCGGTCATTTCGAGGGTCTGACAGACGCTAGTCGATACGAACCTATGAGGGAGCTTAGTCCTAATGCGGTACGCGTGTTGTTCGGTGAATTCACGCAGGATGTTGTCGAACAGGTTAGGCTTCAAAATGCGCATGTCATAGATAAATTGTATCAACTAGCAATTCACATTAAGAAAACATGGCCAAACATCTAATCTCGTTGAATGAATTAATGGCCAAATGTGTAAACGGCGGGACGGCGCTGCCGTGGACTAAGCCCCTCCCTGCACCAAGCAGTCAGGAGGCTGGTCCTAGTAATGTTCCTGCGCAATGGACCAACATCCCTACGGTTCTCAGGGGAGGAATAAGTCATGGGGGCAATGGCCCAATTAGGGCCAATATGCACCAAGGGCCAAGTATGGCACAACGTGAAGTGGTGTTGCCTCAAGGCATCCAGGCTTCTCAGGGGCAGAATCACGATTATGTCCCGCTTTTGAAAGGACCGCAGCCGCCGCCCATAGCCGTGCCATTTAATGGCAACGATATGTTAAGGGAACAAATGACCGAGATCCTTCAAGACCAATTTGGTCTAGGCATACGGCCAATTCGGCCAAGATATCGGAAGCCTTATCCTGATTGGATCGATGTGGCTTATCCGTGACCTCGAAACTACAAGATACCGGATTTTTCCCTATTTACGGGGTCTGGGGAGGTTTCTACCATGAAACACATAGGGCATTTACCCTTCAGTGTGGGGAAGTCAATGATTTCCACAAATTAAGGTTATTTCGCGGCTCATTGTCAGAGTAGCTTTCTCCTAGTATGTCAGTCTGCCAGCCAATTCGGTAGAAAGTTGGCAGCAAATGGAACAATTGTTCCATACGTAATTTTACAGGGCCGAATCTGAAGTAGTCTTGGCCGATTTGGAAAACCTAAGACAGTTGTCAGGAGAGTGGGCCGCCGAGACATTTTTACATCGGTTTAAGGTAGCCCGAGGCCGATGTTACGTGCCTTTACCCGAAAAGGAATTTGTGAGGATCGCTCAAGGTTGCCTCAATCTCGATCTAAAAAAGAAATTTCAGGATCGTGAATTTTGGGACATTCCCCAACTCACCACTAGTGTGGTGCGTTCTGAGCGGTTATTACGAGAAGATGAGCAAATAAAAAATTCGAACAAGGGGACGTATTATAGAAACATTGATTATGAAATGGGTGAAGTAGACGTCGAATCGGCCGATTTATGTTTGGCCGAATTGGTTAAGGGAAGCCTTACATTTGTAAGACGTGGGCGGAGCCCCAAGCCAATGAAAAGAACGATAAAAAGAGTAGGAACTTCTCTTTTGATATCACTAAAGTTGATGCCATATTCGACCAGTTGTATAAAGATAAACAAATTAGTTTGAGCGATCAACATACGTTGACAACAGCCGAACAAATCGGTAGTAAAAAATATTATAAGTGGCACAATGCATGGTCTCATACAACTAATAATTGTCTTGTTTTTCGAAATGTTTTACAGGATGCCATAGAATCTAGATGAATTACGTTCGAGAAAAATATGGCAGTGGATAAAAACTATTTTCCAAAATCGGTGCAATTGAACATGGTCAACCCAGACCTTGCCAATATGAATCTACCGAAGGTCAAATTGGTTCTAGACGAAGGACAACACCATCATCGTCCAAGCGCTCTGGAAAGGATTAAGGCACCTTCAGAGCATGGAGATCGGCAGAATGTTTGTATTTGATGCAAAAACAATATAGAATGGATGGGGGAGTTAGAAGAGACTTGTGAAAGGCCCGTAAAGAAAGAGTCAGCGGCATGGCAGCCACGGACCTTCACCCCAAGATTCTATGGGGAGAATTCAAATTTCGTCCAAAATGTAAGGACGTTTAGGCCAAAAATTCATCGGCCCAATATATGGCATTCATACCGAATGCCACTTTCAGGACAGCGTCCAGGCAGGAACTATCCCCCGTAGAGATGAAATGACGAGGATGCAGTTAAGGCGACATCAAAGAAACTATGGCCGTATGATGCGCCAACAAGGCGAAGCAAGGGGCCACCACGGGCCGCAGCCCTCGCATCATGGAGAAATCAGAAGCAAAAAAAAATGGAGTGACAACAAAAAAGAGAGCAGCAGGACGAGCGGTGATAAACGCACTAAGTTCGACAGGTGAAAGCGAGACGAAACAGACGACGAAGAACCTCATGTCGTCATTCAGTTCGGCAGTATACCACCGATTGTGGCCAACCATTACTTGTTGCCCGGAAAATTCAAAGGGGATAACAGCGGAGAAGCTAGAACAAGCGAAGAACGTCTATGAGGGCAACGAGACCGAATTTGTAGCACTCTCGATAACAGATAGGGAGGCTTCGGATGAGGAAATGACCGACATAGAAGAAGAAATAGACATTAGAACTGAAGCAAGGAAAAAAGGAATTTCACAAAATCGGCTTCTCAAATAATTGTATGAGGCCGGCAATCCTACAGTCGGGACATTGGGAGAAGATTTGGGATGATATCCATTCCTCATTTTGTATGGGACACCTAAGATAAAACGGACCATCACCAGAACCGAAAAACGGAGATTGGCCGTCAATAACGTCTCTCATGATACACCAGCCATGTTGCCACCATCTGGATGGGACATGAAAGAA
The DNA here is from genome assembly GCA_019454045.1 of Zanthoxylum bungeanum. Taxonomy (NCBI): domain Eukaryota; kingdom Viridiplantae; phylum Streptophyta; class Magnoliopsida; order Sapindales; family Rutaceae; genus Zanthoxylum; species Zanthoxylum bungeanum. Next base: position 10,930 of record SKCR01030714.1, on the reverse strand, counting down.
AAACCACCTCAAGCTAACAATGAGGGCGATCAAGCAATGGAGATAGGTCTGTCAGGGAAGGTGATATTCCCAAAGCCACCACCACAAATGACAAAGCATCTGCGGCCGCTGTACGTAAAAGCAAATGCTAATGGGATACCTATCACCAAAGTGTTGATTTATAATGGGGCAGTTATTAATGCAATACCTGTTGGGATGCTAGGACGTTTGGAAAAGTCAGAAGAAGACCTCCTCCCTACGGAAGTGGTGCTTACCAGCTTTAATGGAGGGGCGACGACGGCCAAAGGGGTTATTCCGTTGGACCTGCAAGTGGGAAGTACTACGAAAACAGTAGTATTTTTCGTCATAGATGGGCCGACAACATACAATATGCTCCTAGGACGAGACTGGATACACGGCAGCCGATGCATCCCTTCATCAATGCCTAGTTTTCTGGAACCAGAGGGACGATGTGGAGATAGTGCATGCCAACAACAAGCCTTTCACTGCAGAGATAAATTCGGCCGAGTACTTCATGTACGAAGGGAATTATAGGCCGACCAGAGTTCTGAATCAAGGGGAAAGCCCGACCATTGTGGCTCAAAATGACGAGCCGTACCCCGCGGGACTGCTGAATGATTTTTTCGCACAGATGAGACCAACCATAGGGGTTTTTGGAGAGAACACACAATAATTTAAATGAAGAACAAGCAGAATAAGGAGCAAGCCGCCCTTACAGCCTCCAAGGCCAATTTAATGGCCTATGTAGCAGAGCGAAGAAATGAGGCCGAAACACAGGCCGCGATTTCGGCCTTAAGAGGCAAACTATTGGCGCATCAGACGGAGGACAAGATAAGAGAACTATATGGAGTGGACTGCTTGATAGAAGGAGGTGAGTCAATGGAAGAAGAAAAATACGCTCCGAATAGACGACGAAAGACAAATATCTCAAGAGGACAAGATGCATTGGACGAGGTAAATCTGGGGAGCGAGCATGATAGACACATCACTTACGTCAGCAAGGAACTGGAGTCCCAGGTACGCAAGAAAAACTAATTTGTTTACTGCGAGAGTACAAAGATTGTTTTGCATGAGACTACAATGAGATGCCTGGGTTTAGATAGGACGTTGGTGGAGCATAGGCTGTCAATCATGCCATGCCATAGGCCTCATAAGCAGCCTCCCCGGAGGTTTGCGCCCAATGTCATGCCTGATATTAAGAAAGATGTTGAACGCCCTTTAGAGGTGAAATTCATTAGGACGACCAGATATGTGGAATGGTTGTCAAATATCGTCCTAGTCAGGAAAAAGAATGGAAAAATAAGGATCTGTATAGACTTCCGAAATTTAAACTTAGCGACACCAAAAGATCAATACCCAATGCCGACAGTAGATTCTCTAGTGGACTCCACGGTGTGGTACCAAGTCTACTCTTTTATGGATGGGTATGCAGGTTATAATCAGATTTACATCACCAAAAACGATGTACACAAAACAGCCTTTAGGTGCCCAGACTCTCTAGGGTGTTATGAATGGGTAGTGATGCCGTTCGGCCTGAAAAACGTTGGTGCCACTTATCAGCGGGCCATGAATTTGATCTTTCATGACATGATCGGCGAATCTGTAGAAGTCTATGTGGACGATATAGTGGCTAAATCTGTGACCATGGAAGAACATTTTAGCCATTTAGCAACGACCTTTGAGCGAATGAGAAAGTTTAAACTAAAATTGAACCCTGCCAAATGTGCTTTCGGGGTGTGCGCAGGAAATTTCCTATGTTTTCTAGTGCACCAACGGGGAATCGAGATTGACACCAATAAATCTCGGTCGATCACTGAAGCTATACCACCCCGAAATAAGAAAGGGTTACAGAGGTTCTTAGAGCAAATTAACTTCTTAAGACGATTTATCTCCAATTGTGCAGGGAAAACAAAAGTGTTCTCCTCCTTATTGAGGTTAAAGGACAATGACGAATTCGTCTGGACCGAAGAACATCAACAAGCTTTTGACAGCCTGAAGAAATACTTGTCACAGCCGCCGGTGATGGTACCTCCAATACCAGGAAGGCCAATGAAATTGTACATATCGGTCGAAGAACAGTCCAAAGTTGGGATGATCGCGCAAGATGATGACATGAACGTCGGAGAGAGCCATTTATTATATCAGCAGACAATTGATGAATTATGAATGTAATTATTCTCCAATGGAGAAATTATGTTTGGCTTTATATTTCACATGTACTAAATTACGAGCCTACCTTAGGCCGAACATAGTGTATTTGATCACAAGAATTAATATAATAAAGTACATGTTTTCTCATCCTATCTTGCATCAAAGAGTTGGGTTTTGGTCACTGTCACTTTCAGAATTCGATATACGGCATGAGCCCCAAAGGGCCGTTAAAAATCAAGCTTTGGCCGATTTCTTGGCCGATCACCCATGTTTGAGCACTATTAGAGAAATAGAAATGGATCTGGACGAATGCAGTCTGAAATCATGGACGATGTATTTCGAAGGATCCAGCACAATGAAAGGAGCTGGAATATGGATTGTCTTAGTCAGCCCGTTGGGAGAATCATTTCGGTTCTTAATCAAGTTGAACGAATATTGCACTAATAACCAGGCCGAATACGAAGCCTTGGTACTTGGGTTGGAGATGCTCCTCAACATTGGAGTAACCCATGAATCCATTAAGGGGATTCGCAACTAGTAATCCAACAAGTGATAGGAACCTTTAAATGCCAAAGCCTATCAGTCATGGCCATTATTGGATGTGGCCAAAGAGTTGGTAGAGCGATTTGATCATGCTGAGTTGGAACAATTCCAATGGCGAAAAACAAATTGGCCAATAGCTTAGCCCAAGCAGCTTCTGGGTATAAGCAGACAAATATAGGTGGGATATATAGGAGCGAAGAGGTCAAGCCAGCCCTAATGAGACGAAGTAGGCAGACGGATGTCATGGTCATCGAAGCCGAAGAGGAGGACATTGGAGAAGCGAAATCAAGACGTTTTTAAAACAGCCCGAATCGGAAGGCTAAAACTTAAAGCCCTGACTATGTAGTCTCAGGAGATGTGCTATATAAAAAAGGACAAGATGGATTGTTGTTGAAATGTGTAGGGCCATCTGAATCCAAAACTATCATGGCCAAGTGCATGAAGGTGTTTGTGGGGCTCACCAAGCAGGAATAAAGATGAGATGGTTGATTATACGAAGCGGCTATTATTGGCCGAAGATGGGAGAATCGTGCATCTCGTTTGCCAAATGATGCATTGCTTGTTAGAAGCACGAAATAGCACCAGCGACCGAGATGATCCCAGTCATTAAACCGTGGCCGTTTATGGGATGGGCGATATACTTGATAGGGAAGATTTACCCAGCATCAAGCAAGAGGCATACTTTCATCATCGTTGCTATTGATTTCTTTACCAAATGGGTGGAAGCTATCCCAGTTGTGGAAATCTCCCAAGAACAGATCATCAAGTTCATAAAAGAGCATATAATTCACCGATTTGGTATACCACAAACAATAATGGTAGACCATGGCACCTCATTAAACGGCGAAAATGTGAAAGATTTCTTGGCTGAATACGGAATCCGGTTGGTGAACACTACCCCCTATCACCCTCAGTCAAACGGTCAAGCAGAATCATCCAATAAGACCCTTAAAGGATTGATTCGGAAGATGGTGACAGACAACGCTAGACGATGGGATGAATATTTGAGTCAGGCTCTATGGGCCTATAGGACGTCACCACGAACAAGTACTTCAGTGACGCCGTTTCAGTTAGCGTATGGTCACGAGGCTGTGCTTCCAGTAGAAATGAATATCGAGTCCACCAGGGGGATGTTACAAGAAAAAATGACAAAGGAAGACTACGACGAGGCAATGATCCAGAATTTGTTGGAATTGGACGATATCAGATGTGATGTGTTAAATCGTCTAGCAGCACAAAAGAGAAAAATAGTCAAGGAATATAATCTCAGAGTAATGGCTAAATCGTTCAGGGAGGGCGAATTAGTGTGGAAAACTATATTGCCACTTAGTTCTAAGGACCCGGCGTATGGAAAATGGTCGCCCAACTGGGAAGGCCCATTCATGGTGAAAAATGTGTTACCAAACAGAGCCTATCATTTGCAGGACTTGAATGAAGAGTGCATGCAAGAGCGATAAATGGCAAGTACTTAAAGAGATATGTGCCCACTTTGTAGGAGCATGAAAATGTACAAAATGCACTAGAATAATAATGTATTTTCATTAATTACGGACGAAAACGTCCTAAAAATACAAGGAATATAATATAACGTCTTACAAAAATCATTAATTTTGGCCCGAAGACCGCCGAAACCCCCGGACAGCTCTTTAATAGCCAAAAACGTCTCTCTCCTCAAGCGTCATTCGTCCTTGTATCTCCAAACCCACCGCATCCAAATCGGCCAAGCTTTTCTCAAAATTTATACGGGCAAACCTTCATACTCTTCCATAGACTCGTCCATCTCCGTTACTTGAGTATCAATGGTCATCCTCTTAGCCTCTTTTCTCATACGGCTTTCCTCGACAAGACGCTGAATCTCTTGTAACTGTCGTTCCAGATCTAGGAAGACCGACTCCTCGGTCATCATCTCTTCTGTAGTCTCTTTCAGGGCCTGATGAAGGGCGTCAAGAGAGCCACAGAGCGTTTCTTTCCTCATTACAGAGGAGCGAAGCCCAACCCTATGGCTGTGCATATTGCGATACCGAGAGAGAGAGGGATGTTATGCCATCCTGTATTTCTTGGAGGAAAAGCTAATCATCAACCGATATGGGCAAGGCAGGGAGGGCCAATTTCCGACTTAATTCGGAGGAGCTTTTGTCCAATTGAAGGACATTATCTGGCCGAGCGGCCTGACTAACCTCCAGTGCAGCAAAGGAATCGTATTGACCAAGAATCTCCCGAAGGCCCTCCAGGTATGTACTGGTGTTGACCGAAGGCGAAGGAGGCCGAAAAGAAGCATAGGACAATCGCCCAAAGCGGTCCAAAATATTCTGGACCGATTGCAGCAATGGGTCGGATGCCTGCACACGAAGAAGGAATTAGCAAAATGAACTAAGACCATGAGCTAAAGGAAAAGGGGAGAGAATAACTTATCACCCGAGAACCAGAACTGGAAGGCCGATCCACCAATGCCTCAAATGCCTCAGCTTGTGGCTGCGCTAGTTCTTGCTGAGATGAAGGATCTGAGGATGATGGATGCTGGGGGACAAGAGCCAGCGGCCATGCGGCCTGAGGAGGAGACGGCCGAGCAGGAGAACTTTGTGGCAAGACGGGAGACTCAGCCCGAGGGGGAGATGATTGTTCAGAAGCGGCTAGCACTTGGACTGTCGGAATAAGAGCTGCGGAAGAAGCAATCATGAGAGCCGGAGGGGACAGCTGTTCAGGCACAAGAGACTCCACTCGAGAAGGAAAGGGCAGAGGAGCCGAAGATGACGGTTGCACAAAGGCCGAAGTCTGGTGCGCAGAAGTACTTGGAGATACTGCTTCTGGCATTGAGTGTTGCGGCGCAGTAGTAGGCTGAGCATCTGCAAGAGAATCAGAATCGGACGAATCAGAAATGTAAATGACCCCCTTCTCCTTGTAAATGCGACGAAGTAAGTCATTTTTGTACATAGACCGAGCCTCCTCTAACGACTCCAATTCGACCAAACTATAAAGGCCATACAAGTCCCTATAACTCCATCTAAGCCCTGAGGCAGACATCATGCGTAATAAGGGATAAAGTTGCTTGAGGTGGTGCCAAAGAGACCCAGTCGGCAAAGTAGGCTCTGGCACTTCAGCCTCATCATCCGGATCCTGCACAATTGGTACAGAACCGTCTGAAGAGAAGCACTCAAATAGAGGATGGTCTCTTGGAATTTCCTCGACTCTTGGACGAGAACGGCCAGATTCAATATATGGCTCTGTACCTTGGGGATCGGCTCCGACTGCACCGCCCTCTCCTGGTAATTGCTCCATAATGGGACCCTCGGCCGCTTGATCCTCATCAGAGGGAAACTGAACAACCGGTAATTCTGCAGGTCCCACCTCCTCGCCTCCGCCTATGGGAGCTTCGGCCCTCGGAGTTCGCACCGTTTCGGGCATTGCGGAAGGCGGCTCAATCTTAAATGCTTGCACAAGATACACAATTATGATTTCAGAGTAATCAAACTCATGTGCAAAAGAAGACGGGTCTCAAACTCATACCTTAGAGCGACGGACGAGCGGCACGTCCGAATATCAGTACGACTGGGGAGGAAGACTGCTTCTTTTTAGCGAGCTTTATTTTCTTGGGCTTGGATGCCTCAGCTGCTTTCTTTGACCCCGTCGGCTCAGAAGACTTGGGGGACAAATGAATGGAAGAAAAGACTCTCGCTAAAGGCAAATAGAAAAATCATTCAGGGGCAAGTGGCCAAAAACAATCAAAAGAAGAGTGAACAGACGTGCAATGAGCAAAATGAGCAAAACAAAAGAAGAGATCAAAGAGCGAGTTTCCGCCAAGGAATCCTCAACTTCAGAGACTGAAAAGACCTTAAAACGGTATGACGAAGCAGAGCGCGTGTGTGAAGAAAGAAAGAGACCACCCTTGAACGAGACCAAATTGATGGGCAACGAAGTTGGGTGAATACACCTCCACTCCGGCCTTGCCATTGGCCCCAGTCAAGATGTCATGAATCAGGTCGCGGCTGCATAAAAACCTGCGCCATATGCGAAGACATGATTCGTCATCTTCCGAAAGAGGAAGGTCATGAACGAATGATGGACTATCCGACACAGAAAAAGGGAAAAAAGATGGAACCCGAGGAATAGTATAGAAATACTCAAAAATAGTGCGAGGAAGGAAAGAAGATGGCCGAAATTGAGAAAAAATAAGACCGGCATAAGGATAAGGGTGAGTTGAATCAATTGTGTCGAAGACCGGGAAATAGGCTCTCAACCAGAGTTGAACGAGCCACAGGGGACCGGAGGCAATGGGTGATGCCCCCGACCGAAGTTGTTTTTGGAGGACGGCCAATCCCCGATATATGGCGGCCAGTAAAAAGGAGGCCATGTCTAAGTGACGGCCGTAGGCAAGGTCGGAAGAGATATGGAGATAGCCCACCACAGGCTTTTGGCTAGGTGCACAAATGATGTATTTGCATAGCCAGTAACGAAGGAAGGCCGTCAGCTCTAACATCGAGACCGTACCGGCCATTTTTGAAAATGTACGAAGGAAAAAAGAATATGACGAAAAGAAGAAGGGTCCATTGAAGGAGGAGGGGAACGAAAAGCTGTGGAGGCCGAGATGGTCGCTCCAAGAGGGGCCAGTCCAGTAAGAGCACCAATATCACGAAGGGTGATAATGAAGGGCCCGACGGGAAGAATGAATACATTGTATTCAGAAGACTAAAAGAGCAATTAAATAGGAAACAAGTTACGGTCAAAAGAGGGCGAAGCTAATGAAAGCTCGATGAAAGGAAGAAGGCGGTGTGTTTGTCTAAAAAGGCTCGAGTATCCGCATGCAACAGCATACATTGAAACCAGGCTTCGAATGCGGTATCGGTTTGGGCCAGGTGCAAATCGGTTGGATTGAGCAGAGAAGAGATGTTAAGTGGCTCAGAAAATGGGAGGCCAGAAGAATAGGGGAACTGCTGAGCCAACGGAGCCGTTGTAATAGTGTCATCTTCAACGAAGATGGGGCAAGAGCGTACTGGCCGAAATTCTCATCAAAAGTGTGAACGCCGAAGGTGCCCACAGAAGAATATTCCAGCGCCATCTTATAATCGGCGAAGGTTGAGGCGCTAGTTTGGGGAGCAGAGGAGGATGAAGAAGCCATTGATAACAGAAGGTCGAGAACGCGATAAAAGTGAGTTTGCAGAGGAAGTCGAAGGTAAAGTGAAAACCAGAGTGGGATGATCCTTATGTAACAGACGAAGGGTTTAACCTGGGATAGCTGTCGTAATACGAGTCGTCGAGAAGTGAAAGCGGCGGGAAAATGAAAAGGATGAAAGGTTGCCCTAGACGGGTGTTCGAATGCAACTCACTGCGAAAGTGAAGTGCGACAGAAGGGAACACGGAAGTGACGTAAAAAAAAACGACTCTTAAATAGGCCTCATGATGAAACATATAGGAAAGGGACCGCGCATTTATTGCAGAAGTGATGGGTTCGCGTAGGACTCTAAAAGGCAGCCCGATAGATTACAGAGCGAAGAGTTCCGCCCTGGGTTTTACCTCGCTCGACCTTGCGGTATCGGCCTCTAGCAGATCGGCCGAACCTCAAAATCTTAGCATCGACCTCCAAGATCGGTCAAGGACAGATGTCAATACTACATCCCTTAGAGGCATCGCTCAGGCTATTTCCATTATTGGCACAAGCAGTAAAGACAAATGATGTGACCAGACCATCAGGCCGCAGGCTTACTTTCGGCAAAAAAACGGATCTAGGGCAGGGAGCCCCCCAATCGGTCAGGTAACACATGGAAAAGCCTTTCACGTGAGAACAATATCATGGCTTGAGAGTGTATAAAAGAGGAAGGTTGAATAAGTAACTTGCAAGATCTCCCAACCCCCCATTTAAGGGCCGACCTTACTCAAAACATCGAAGCTTGGCCCTCAGTAACCAAGCGGACTCCCTAAGATAAAATAAAAGATTGGGAAAATCAGAACAGAGTCGGGAAAAAAGAAAGATCTGCATGCAACATAGGCCATCAGAAGTGAAAGCTTCCTTTTAGTAAGGTGTAAAATGGAATGTAAAAGGATTCACTAACGCCATCCACACGGCGTAAGGTGTAAAATGAAATTTAATGTTGTGGATGGGCTGCGTTCGTTAGCGACAATTGTCCAGGGTCCTCTTTGTGGAAGGTACTGCACCTCCCAGTTGCGGATGGGTTACGCTCATTGACAGCGGCTGGCCTCAGCTTCTCTACGCGGAGAGTGCTGCGAACCCGATTCCACAGGTTCTCTGGATTGAGGGATTGGCCGAGTGATGGGCTGGTCGAAGGCGAAGAGGAATGACCATACAAGTTTTATCATTCCAATCTATTTGCCTTTTCGTCGATGGAAAACCGAAAAAATTCACCTCGATCTTCACTTCCGGTTCAATCAAGGTAAATTTGGGGGACAATTGTTGACAGAGGAAATGATGTCACCCTGGAACAAGATCGCCCTAGGACGAAGGAAAGAACGAAGGGAGGAAGGACGATGGAGCGAAGAGCGACGGAGAGCTTGGGACGACCGAATTAGCGGTTAGGACGAAAATGCGTGATGCAATTGCTTCCACGATCGCAGCAGTTGGACGTTTTTCCCTCCACCCGAGCAGTTGAGACACGCAGCTCAGCGGTTACAGGCACGATCCAGCAACTGCAGGGAGATACTGGAACTGCCCAAAACGGTTGACAAGCTTCACTATAAAAGCTCACATACACCAAGAGAGAATAAGAGGACAAAAATGAAGACTCAAATGAGCATATCTTTATTTTTTATTTCTTAGATTGTAATCCATAGGACTGAAATTTGTGCGCTTGTGCCCCTTGGAGGCTTATTCACTTAATCAAACACTCCTTGCTGGACTTTGTCTCAGGAGGTTTGAACCTTACACGCTATTCTTTCTTCACACATAAAAATTGCTCCAAACAATTTCGATTATATTATATTGTTGTTATTTGTATTTCAATTTTAAAGTTATTGTATTTTATTATATCAGTTTGGGTTAGGCTTTACAAGAAATGTATTATCTGGATTCGAATCCAGAACCTCAAAATAGGATCTTAAACCTTATATCACCAAGTCACACCCCCTAGGGTACGAACTTCTGTGTTTTGCCATCACAATTTACTTAATTTTCAACTTATTCTCCCTTTATCATCCGGTTTATGTTGCATAAATTAACTTATTATTTATTTCTTTTTCAAAAGAATATGTCAATTTGGGCTCATGCCAATGGGGCAATACCCATGATCATGAAGACACTGCAGATTAAAATCTCTATAAATAGAGGAGATCTCAGTGTCTCATGCTTCACATCTCTCCTTCAATCTTTCATTATTACATCTTTTTCACTTGATCATAACTTCTAGATTTGCTTCCAACAATGGCTGACTTGGTCTCCAAAAACCAACCCAGCCTCTCAGAAGCTGACAGCATCATCAATAATACTGAAGAACAAGAAGACCCAGAGAGCCAATACTTTGTTACAAGCCATCTCCACTTGAGACCTATGGATACTTCACAAACCCTAGAAAAGGAAGCGGTTCTGCGGCGGATTCGCCATCGTAAGCGGATGAACAAGGTCAGAAATACTGTGCAAGGTTTCTTTGGCGGCCCTGTTTCGGCTAAGACCGATAAGGCCTCCGGCCGTCCTATGAAGTGGGTCGATGATGCTTTTGCTGCACTTTAAAACACCAGTCACTTCCTAGTTTTGTATATAGAATTCTCTTTTACTATCGAATTCGAGATCTCGAACCATATCATATTCAAAAGTTAATATGAATTTAAGATAAATTTTACGTGAGAATGAGATTGAGATTGATAAATTTGGACCAATACCAACTGACTGTCATAGTCTTGTTATTATTACTATGCCTTACTGAGATGTACAAGTTAATTTATAGCTTGTAAAATTGAAAGCAGTTAAATGAAGCTTGGTTTATCATTATTATCAATTCAGAATTATTTTTATTATTTTTGAAATTCATTACAATATATGATATTCATTTTAAAGAAAAAACAGATGGTGCAATCCAAATAGCTAAATAAAAAACAGATTAGATTTATTTTTAAAAAATTGAAAAACAATCAACTTCCACGATATACACGGTGACACTGAAAATTGGATTAGGATTGTTATGGCTAGTACTCGGCTTGCGCCTCAACAGATATAATTTAGTCTAGGGTTTGGCATTATAATCCAACCCGTTATGTTCCGTTCCAATGGGATCCCCTCACATTTGAGATGAGATTC